>QRFB01014087.1:0-24601 GCA_008931105.1 Oenanthe javanica
AGGAGATATAATATAATCAATACCTTTTTAGGATTTTATTTTTAAGAGGAGCACATACACGCACTGTTGTCTGAAACTCTGAATTATTGAGCTTACCGAAAATAAAAATTAGTACTACATCCACCTATGAATGTGCCCGCACAGATTGGGTGTCCTGTCATCTTTTTAAGGTTAGTAGATTTTGCTGACTACCTACCCTTATATTGACATCTCTGTATACTTTTTTAGTATATCTTTTCAGGACCCCACCAGTTTTACTTTTTTAGTCCATTTCTAATCAGATACTCTTTTTTTTAAAACGAATCAGATACTCTTTTTATAATATAAAAATGTTAAATTTAGAACTTGGACATTGAAGGGGATTTTGTACCATCACGTAGCATCTCAAAATAATATTCTCTCTGATTTTAAATAATTAATATTTAATCTCTCTACATATATTTTAAAGTATTTTAAATTATTATTAATTTTTTATATTTCATTTTATAAATTAAAGTTTTAATTAAATATTTTTGTTTATGCATTTTCTTAAAGAAAGATAATTATAATTATGAGGTCAAATATTTTTTAAAAAAATTAAAAAAAGTAACAATTTTAATCAACTAAATTTCTAAAAAAAAAATAAAATATCTAAATTGTGAGTAAAATTTTTTATCAAGTACTTAAAACAGTTGAGTATTAACGTAGGTGTTTCCCGTATAGCTTGTCTTCTTTAGATAAGTTATGTTTACGTTTACGTATTTTTTGTTGATTGAGGATATTTTTCTTATGTAATACGGTAATACTATATAAAAAAGGGAGTAGTTTTGCGTATTCAAAAATTATTCCAAAATTTTTCCGGAGCAGTATCTGGAAAAAAAATTGAGACAAATTTTGAAATACCTAGCTCTTTTAAAAAAATCATACAACAAAATGTTGACCAATTTTAACGACAAAATCGAATTATTCAACCAGTTTGTAATTTTCACAACTTTGTTACACAAGTATATATCAGGCTGTGCCCCCTTGAACTTGAAATTATTATGTTGATGTTGCACCCCACGGCACTTATCGCCGGAGCCATCGTCACCACATGCAATATCTTCGGTGGGTTTCCGGTCCTTCACGCCGTCGGCCGGAGTAACACCGGAACAGTGGGCTTTGCATAATTGTGATATGTCTTCGTGCTTCACTTCTTTCTCGGACTCGCTCGTTGCCATTGATTATTAATACTATATACTGTCTTATATTTATCTTTTGTATTCTAAGTTCTCGTTTAATCGCAATATATATCCGACAAAATACCTAGTCAGCTGAAAAAGTAGTAATAACATTTTTATTTTATTTTTACTTTTTTATGTAAATTGATATCGTTAATGTTAATTATTACTTTTATTAGACATTTGTCTTTTGGAATATAGACATCGCAGACAGTAATGTTTTAATTGATAGAGATCTTCTCTCTTAATTTAGCTTTGGGTCAATCGAAGCTCATTGATTGGTCAAGTAAAGGTAGCAAGAAGTCACTCGTGTGTATTACAAAACTTGACAGGACGTGAAAAATGATTGTGATAAATTTGAACACTTATATACAGTATTTAATTTAAAATTAATATTATTAATTCTATTCAGATACAAGTTCGAACTTAAGCCGAATATGAAATGGTGTTGTATTTTTTCTATCTCTACTAAATACAAATTGATAAGAAGTATCATTTTTATTTAAATTATTCAATCTAATAATAAATTTAATATCATAAAAATAAAATATGAAATATATAATGTATCGAGTACGTGAAATTGATAATATATCGATAATTTATTAATTATTTAAATTAATTAATTCTATAAATAGATTCTTATAAAAATTTAATAAGTTAAAAGAATTATATATAATTCCCACCTTTTTTCTTTCAAATTTATACCTCAAATTTTTTTACTTATTATTTTATTATATATTTGTCTTGAAAAAATTTCTCCTATGAAATGACCTCAAAATGGAAGTAAATTGACAAATATTAAGATATGTGTCAATAGTTTTGGAGTAAAAAAGAATACGAGCAATACAACTATACAAAGAAGGAAGACACCACAAATTGTAAGAGAGAAAGGGAAAACCACTATTACAGTGAAATCTACATCATTTTTCTGTATATATTTTTATATTTTCAATGAATCACACCCTCTATCCCCGTTACGATTCTACTTTATCTATAGTAAATAGTACTCTAATACTGTAACCGATTGATTAGAATTATAATATCCGTGAATAAATCTCTTTTTATATATAATGAGAGAACAAAAGGTTAAAATGAGACATTTTATTCATGATTTAAAATGTATAATTTACTTTTTTTATTGTTTATTTAAAAAATATTGTTAAAATGAGTTAAATTTCAGTCTAACCACGGTCTTAAAAAAAATAATATCATTATACCACATTGTCACGTGAATTTAATATCATACTCATAATATGTGCATGTGTGTGTGAATCGTGTCGTGAAAATAAAAGAATACTATATATTTTATTAATTAGTAGTCATTTTAATCATGAGACATTTTATTCATCATGATTTGAAATGATTAATTTGCTCTTTTTTATTATTTATTACAAAAATGTTTTTTAAAAACGAAATTGTACAAATCACAACTTATACATCTTTTTATTGCATGACCTCTTCATCAGACGTGTTTTTATTCATGCGCATGATATGTATTTATCTGTCATATTATTTAAAAAAATTATGAGTTATTTTATTCAAGTAATATTACTATAATACCATTAATTATATAAATAATAAAAAATTATATTATTTTATTAATTGTGCGCATTAAATATACAACCTTTCAATCTTAATAATTTTATTATAAAACTAATAAAAGTGTAAAAAATTATACTACAAGTCATATAATTCTATTTTATAATTTTTTTTAAAAATAAATAAATTTATATGATAGAGTTATCTCTTATACATATACAATAAACATACAAATTTAAATTCAAAAAAATAATTCATATTTTATATAATAAATATTCAGATTCATGAAATAATCATTCATATTTTGTATAATAAATTTATAATAAAAATAAGTAAACTTTAAACTACAAATCATATCAATGATTATCATATATGTAAAGATGCAAATTTAAAATATAATTTTCGTGTTAAATACAAAATATTTGGATTTGTGTAATAAATGAAAACTTTTAAGCAAAATACTATAGTTAATTTAAATATAGAGACTATAGTTGAGCTAAAAAAAATTAAATTTCAAATTTAACATAATGTATAATTACGTTATATAAATACTATTAAGAAAATTATATTTTAAATATTAAAATATATTTATGTAAGAGTTTAGAATTAATGATTGTAACACGTACAATAGTTTCAATCATATATTGAAATAGTTGTAAATTTTGTTTCAACAGTTATATTTGGGTCAGTGCACTATGATGTGTACTTATGCGTGACATAGTTACTTAACCTACTTTCGAAAAAACTTCAAAGTTTGACTTGATTGTCACATGATATCAAAGTCAATTTTCGAAATGATCAAATGCCAAATTTATATCAAAAATAAATTCAAGATACACTAACCCAAATACAAATAATTTAATAACCCACAAGTTCACCCCAACGCAAAAAAATTATGATTTATTGATGCAATTAATAATAGTACTATAATATATATATATATATATATATATATATATATATATATATATATATATAAACTATATACACATGTATCGATATGATACTAAGATATTATAATCATATTTCATTAACTAATCAATTGGAAGTCAAATTAAATATAATTGAATAAAAAAGTAGAATTTAAAAAAAATCAAATTTCTAAAAAATTATAATCAAAATATAAAAGAGGATAACAAAGAAAAATCAAGATAGGGCATGTGCCTTGCACGAGTTTTTAAGCTAGTTATTATATATGTTTTGCCAACAGTATTTTAAAGTTATTCACTTTTTATCAATCTCATAATTGCTAGTGCCTTTTTGTCTAAAATAATAAATGCAAAATCACATAGAAAAGGCAAAAGAATAGTGTAGTAGAAAAATAATGCAAAAGTTGAGATTGAGCTTTTGTTTTGTTTAGGACGCTGAGTCATACATACAGGTTACTTTTAATATTTTTTATTTGTACATTTATTTTTAATATATTTTAATTTACATATAAATATATTTCTAACTAAACGGTTTATTTTTAATATTTTAGTTTTCATTTTCCTTGCTTGATTTTTAAATTTTATTAGAATTTTTATCTATTCCATATATTTAACTAGGAAACAGTAAAAAGGATTGACGAAATTTGAAAGGGAATTCAAACATCAAGTCAGCAACAAAAACGGAAAGAGAGGGATTCGAACCCTCGATGCGAAAAACTTGTACAACGAATTAGCAAGCCGCTGCTTTAGTGTACTCATCCATCTCTCTCAATCGAAAAAGATAATTACCATTTATATATATATATATACGTAGAATTGAATATTTTCTATTTTATTATTTATATATATATATACATATTCTTAATAATAAATGTATTCTTAGTTAGTATTATGTATGTATAATTTTATTATTTTATTATAATTTTATAATTAAAATTTTTAAAAAGTCTTTCTATATTTTTAGGTAACTTTCGGTGAGAGACCCGTTATAATGTGGAAATGCTAGGGTATAGTGTAAAGAATAAAAAACAAAAAGCACAGTAAGCATCAATCAAACAAATCAAACATATACATGGGATACATACATGTCTTTCTCCTCTTTCATTCAGCAAGACTAAAAAAAAGCTCACGCGCATCTCCCAAGTTTTGAACTTTCAAATCATCCCCCAGCTCCTTAGCCTCCTCCTCCTCTTTACTCTCTCAATTCATCTCTCTTTCCACGCCCCTTTCTCTTTCTCTTGCCCTTGTTTCTTTCCTTTTTTGTATCTATATGTGTGTGTTTGTATCTATCTTTTTCGTAGGTGCTTGTTGATTTTGGAAGTTTCTTGAAAATTCGAACTGGGTTTTCTTGGAATCATGTTGCACAGCTTGAAGATTTTAACTTTTTGGTGATTTAGTTTTGGAGGGTCTTTGAAAAGTTTGACTTTTGGGGTTTAAAGAGTGTGGGATGATCGTTCAAGTTGCTCAGGTTTGATTTTGCAATCACTTCTTTCTATACTCTTTCTGGGTGTTGACCCCTTTTTATTTCTCGTTGCTATTAGGGTTTCTTTTTTTATCAACCGTATGCTATGTTCTTACTTTGACACACACACACACACTTACTTGAACTTGGTATAAAATTTATGTCTTGAAAGCTTCTGATACTTGTAGTTGTGTTATCTCAAGGTAGAATTTCTAGAAATTGTATATGTTGACTTCGTAAGTATGTAATTAAATTGTATGTGTACTCATTTCTAGTCTCTGATTTTAGCTCTTACTTCTTTCGAGACTGGGATTACATATTTGACTATGGATTGCGATGCTCTTATAATCATTTGACTCAAGTAGTGGCTTTAACACTTATAATGTGAATGACTCTTTACCTGCTCTGCTCTGCTCTATATAACTAACTCGGGGTGGTAGTAATTTAGTAGTTGGATTGTTTAGACTTAGTTCTTCATCATATTACACTTATTCTTATGGAACACATCTCCAGTTATGAAAGTAATAAAAAATAGATGCGATTGATGACTGAATAAGTTAATTATTCAGGTTTCTTGTGTCTAAAAATATGTTGTTTGTGTTGCACACAGTAGCAACAACCTTTTAGGTTGTCCGTGGACCTTTAATACATATAATGAAAATGACATTGATTTGTTATTACTTATTAGGTTACACGAATGGTTGGTACTAGCTGGTTGTGCTTATGCATATGGTGGTGATTAATTCAGTTTGCAATGCATCTTCTGACTTCTGTTTGTTAGAGCGTGTTTGATATAATAGTCTCAAGTTTTAACTTATCTGCAACCCTGTCCTTACTCAACTTTCTTTTTGACATTTTTCTTATATCTAAGAATCCTAACATCTTATTTTTACATTTCTGGTTGTGCACAAGAAGAAATAAAACATTAATAAATATGGTTGCTAAAGACAATAAGAGTACGGGATCTCCTAAAGTTCAGGTTGGTGAAATAGACACAAGGGCACCATTTCAGTCTGTCAAAGATGCTCTCAATATGTTTGGGGAAGGTGCTTTTTCTGGGGAGAAACCAGCAATTAGGAAGGCAAGGCCGGACTCTGCAGAGGTATGTATATAACTCTTGATGTGTACCAAGTTTGGATTATATTTCCTATTACCATGGGTTTGCACCATTGTGAAAAGTTCAATGACTATCAAAATTGAATAATAAATGTTGCAGAAACTGTAGGACAATTTCTTTAACAAAATGAATTGCTTTTTCTTTTTTTGACAAATACATGAATTACTTTTAGTTATTCTGTAATAAACGTGCTGATATCAAATGTCAGGAATAAAGTCAATATAGGTAAATAGATAAATTGTATACTATACATCATAACTAATTTCTGCTCTGTTGGAGTTTTTTTGTGGTTTATCAGCTCACATTAGATTTTTTTACTGGTGATTGTTTGTTTTCTGAAATGTATATATTAATCACCATGTTTATGGTACTATTATTCTTGAAAAGATGGATCGCTTTTTCAGCGACACCATCTTACAAAATAAGCAAGAAGTATGTGTTCGATTAATGCAGCCTACTCCACAACAGTAGAAAGACATTATGGTTGACAATTTTTACTCCAAGCGACTTGGAGTTGCAGAATAGTTTCTGTGCTGTAGTAACCTAAGATAGTAAAAATCTCCAACATTAAAAAACTTTTTCCTTTACTTTTTTGCAGTTGATCCTAATTGGTTCATTGAAAAAGATATGAGAATAGGGTGTGGAAATTTTTTTATGGCATGATAACCACGTCATATGCTATGAGTTTTTCTAGAGTTACTTTTTCTATAGTACTATGCAATCATCCCTCTAATTTTTTTATTGGATTCTGTTGATATGGTGACTTCTTGAAACCGTGCATTATGTGTCTGCCTTTTAGTCTTTTACTCTTTCCTATGATTATGAATTTTGGATGTGTGTTCACATGTGGTACTAGCTTTCATTGGACAGAAAATGAGTAGATGATTAGCTATTTTGTTAAATGCATGTTATTAGTTCTCTACAGAGAACAAGATTGATAGACTTTGGAACATGTAGAGAGTGTGTTGATAAGTCTTGAAAGTACAATCATTATATTGTTAAAACTTAAAAGTGTTGTAAAATATATAAATGGTTAATAACCCACTTTCTGTTCATAATTATTTTCATTAGGTTCTGCTATTATTTCTAATCATCATAATATTTGCCTCTTCTCTACCCCCTTAACACGATCAGTAGCCAAAGATTAGTACAATGTTACAGGTTCCATGTCAACTTTCTTTCTTTTCATTTACTGTATCTTTCTCTCCCCCTGCAGAGGGTATTGGCAAAGGAGACACAACTTCATTTGGCACAGAAAGAGCTAAATAAGTTGAAAGAGCGATTACAAAATGTTGAAATCATAAAAGCCCAAGAAGCGGCGGAGCTTGAAAGAGCTAAAAGGACCATTGAGGATCTGTCACAAAAACTCAAAGCAGTCAATGAGGCCAAGGAAATATCAACCAAGGCTACAGAAGCTGCAATGGATCAGGCAAAGAAACTTGAGGAATCAAACAGTGGTATTTCGGCAGGAATTGATAGTGCTTCAAATTATGATTCAGAAACAACAAGAAAGCAGTACACGCTTGCTTCTGATGAGCTAGCTGCTGCAAAACAAGAACTACAGAAGATACGCCAGGATTGTTATGCAACTGCAGAAGAAAAGGCATCTGCCCTCAAGCAAATTACAGAAGCTGAGAATGCAACTGAAGCAAACACGGTAAGAGCTAGTGAGCTATCCAAGGAAATCACAGCTGTGCAGGAATCCATCGGGCTGGTGAAGCTTGCAACTATACAAACCCAGCAAGATGAAGCAAACATACATGCTGAAAAGGATGTTCAGAAGCAATTTCATAAAGCTAAACTTGAAGAATCTGCAAAGAAATTGCTTGCATTGAAAGAGGAAGTTGATCCTGAGCTCACCAAACAACTTGAATCTGAGTTGGCTGAAGCAGCTACTGCAATAGGAGTTATACGTAAAGATATCGACAGTGCAAGAGCTTCAGATCTTGATTCTGTGAAAGCTGTCACTTTAGAGCTGGATGATGCTAAAGATTCGTTGCAAAAAGTGGTCGGAGAGGAAAGCTCTCTAAGAAGCTTAGTAGAATCCCTAAAAATGGAGCTGGAAAATGTGAAAAAGGAGCATTCTGAACTGAAGGAAAAGGAAAATGAAACAGAATCCATTGCTGGATACCTGCATGTCAAGCTCAGAAAGTGTAAATCTGTACTTGAAGCTGCTATTGCGGAAGAATCCAAGGCAAGAGGTACTTCTGAAGATTTGATCTTAACACTCCAACAGTTGTCAGCAGAAAGTGAAGATGCAAAACATGAATCAGAGCTCAAGAAGAAGCAAGCTGAGGAGTTGAAGAAGGAAGCTGAAGAGGCAAAAATTGCACATGATGAAGCAGAAGACATACTCAAAATTGCACTCATGGAAGCAGAAGAAGCAAAGGCAGCTGAATCAAGTGCCCTTGATCAGATTAAAATAATGTCCGAGAGAACCAATGTTGCACGTGCCTCTACTTCAGAATCCGGTGCTCAGATCACACTATCAAAAGAAGAATTTGAGTCATTGAGCCGGAAGGTTGAAGAATCGGAGAAACTAGCAGAAATGAAAGTAGCTGCTGCTATGGCTCAGGTCGAGGCCGTGAAAGCTAGTGAGAATGAGGCCCGCAAAAGATTGGAGGCTACACAGAAGGAGATTGAAGATATAAAAGCTGCAACACAAGAGTCGTTGAAGAAAGCTGAGATGGCCGAGGCAGCCAAAAAGGCAGTGGAGGGAGAGCTCAGAAAATGGCGTGAACGTGAACAGAAGAAGGCAGCAGAAACTGCATCTCGTATACTGGCAGAAACAGAAAAGTCAATAGAGTCATCACCTAACCACTACAGTCTCCAAAATCATTACCAACTCGAGAAAGTTGTAAAATCGAGCAAGCTGGAAAAAGCTAAGACCTCTTTGACAAAGAAAGTACTTGTGCCTAATCTCAGCGGTATCTTTCAAGGCAAGAAAAAGCAAGTGGATGGCGGGTCTCAGTCTTATCTCCCAGGCGAGAGACCATCGTGATACGGATCTGGAAGCTAAAAAAATAAGTATGAAGCTTGAGCTAAATATTGGGGTTTTGGTTTAGACTGAATGTAACATATTTTGGGATTGATATTTTTTTTTCCTTTTTACAGTGGACAGGTGATATTTGCCGAAGTTATGGATAATGAATTGAAATGGAAAGTATTTCTTCGTTTGGTTTACTTGTATATTTTTATTGGTCTGTTGTTTTATATGGATGTTGAATAGAATTTTAAAAGAAAAATGTGTTAAAATAGGCTGAACTAATCATTAGCTGAAATGAATATATATTGTAAATACAGTCAATTCCACAATTTTTTTTAATTATCTTCAGGATCTGATCTGATCACAGAAGCATTACATTCTTCAACATTAGGCTGAGGATAACACTGGTGTTAAAACTATGACAGATGGGTTACTCAAGAATCTTATACTCTTTAAGACTCAAATCTATGTTGCATGGCCTTGAAAATAGTATCAGCCGAGACGGGGCGAGCTGGTGGCGGACGTGGATGGCGAAGGCAGTCGATCAAACTCTTGATACGATTAACCACAGGGCGGCACCAGAAGAAGATCAACCCAATCTGCCCTATAACCCCCCCTGTAAATGCAACTATGCCCATAGGCTCCATATTAAAACTGATATTAGCCAGCAAATATGATTCGACAGATATTAAAACTAATTTGTAGATGCACGAAAACTTGGAGATTTTAGGGCAACTATGTTTCTTATACACGTCATTATGTCTTGTGTGTAACATTTTAGTCATTATTACTTGGTTTAATATTGTTGTTATGATCTGTGTAACGTTTCTGTATTAAGTAGTAGTGTACATTAATTCATCACATAGTTCAGTCGCATGAATTATATTTGAGAAAAATGTTCTTTATATCATTTTTTCGTGCATTTGTATGAAAATTTCTTTTAATTTTAGTTGACTTTTAGTATTTTTTTTGTTAAAAAAAAATTGATGAAAAAATCGACAATTTTAATTTTGTTAAAAAGTAGAACTATTTCACATACCTACATTTTCAGAATACATGAGTGCTATTATAAAGAAATGTGAAAATCAATGGATCTGAAGAATGCATTTCTCATTTCCTATAAATGAATACATGATTTATTGAACAGGGTAAATGTAATATCTAATGCAAAAAAAATTTTTGCTAACCATCTCGTGCATAAATTCAAACTGGCAAGATGCCAAGATACTGCCAGCAAAACATGTTGGAAAACCCAGAGCTGCTGCAACATTTGCATAGAGTAACAACATAGATAATAATATATATGGGATTACAGAAACTCTGATTTGATAATGCTTACAATCTTTGTGAAGCAATTATATACTTATACATGCCATTTGACTATTTGAGACATTCTGGTATTACATCACTAAATTACTCAGAGCCTTGTAGCTGGAAGCCAAGTAATTGGACACCATGGTTTTATGATATGTTAGAAATGTATTCAATTTTTAGGAATTAGTGACCATTTATGTCAAGTTTATCTAGTCCATTGGAAAGCTTGTTATGATCGCCAAGCTTCTGAAACTCGGATTGAATTGTTTCGGCAATTTTGGCATCATCGGGAGCCGGCTCGGGGAAATCAACATGGAAGGATCCTTGTTTTATTGGGGCAACACGATCTTTTAGCTCAGCTTGTTTCTTGATAAAATCATACAGTTCTTGATGGAAGGCATTATCTAGCGAGAAACAGTTATCATCCTTTTCAGTTCTTGAGTGTCGAGATGATCCAGACCCTTCTCTTCTACAGAAATGTGGCAGAGATGCGTAATCCATTATCTGCATATTTCGAGTTATAAGTTAACCTCTCACGTCCAACATGATACATCAGGTAAATAGGTATAAAGCATGGTAAAATTTCCGATCACGTCTCGTAGTAATGCTATTAAAAACTCCAGCAAATACATCTTTTACAGAAGCAATCATTACTTTTTGAGTTTTTGTATATTACATGTAAAAGCTTGTTAAATGAAACTTTTCATTAGTTCTTCTTTCAAACTCCAGGTGCTTCTAAATATTTGCTAAATAAAGTTACAGAAAAATTTGAATTAGATTCATATTCACATACAAAAAGCTATATGAACTGCCTTAATTAGCTTTATACTATCCTACAAAAACATTCTGTATCTCATGTATAATCATATTGGGATTGTTTAGATTGCTAATAGTAATGGGAATTGTGGTGTGTGTGGGGGGGGGGATGGAAATGATTTGAAATTCTATACAGGAATTGGGAATGATTTAAATATTAGTCATACTGCAACCTCATGTTCAACATCTGTGAAGATGTTTGATCTAGAGAGCACTACGATTCATATTCGAATAGAGAACCAAATAAAAATGTGACTAGAAATTTATCACAAAAAGGTTCTTTACCTTCAACAATTCATCTCTTCCACAACCTTGCAGCACCTGAATTTTCTTCCTAGTTCTTTCTTGCAGAAGAGGCCTCACAACCTGAAAAGCTCGAAGACTGTAACTTCTAATTTGAAAATTTGTCTAAATAGTAGGCTTATAACACTTGCATCTTATAAATATTATCATTAAGGCATACCTTCCAGCATGCAGAAAATATGTAAGGGGCATTAACAATGTAATATATATCCGTCTTCTCTGGATAGTTCAGGTCATCTATGGTTGATATAGCAGTTAAAATCTGCACAGAAATAACAGAGTTTAGAGATTAAGATTTTATAGAAAGTTATGACAATGGATAAAATGGAAAAGGAGGGTTCTCAAACTTAGAAAATGATAACTTCTGTAAGTTAACAATACAACCCAACTGATAACATAATGCGCAGAGAATAAGAAGTTCATTTCTGGATATTAAATACGAGGTCGTGGTCGTGAAAGGGTTGTGCTTGTAAATCTTCCTACTTTGAATGATGATTTGAAAACAAACCATAAAACCAGATTTAGTCGAATCTTTTAAAGTTTCTGTTTTTAAGATATGCAAGCAAGACTACAATGCTTCACTTGAAGAACGCTTGAAGAATTCTGTTAATATAATAATTTTATCATATTGATGTAACATAACAAAGTACATCATCTGAAGGCACCTTGATTTGGTTCAGGGCTGAAAGCTTTAAGCCAGTCATATCCAATATCTTCACGCATGTGTTGATATGTCGGCCGTACTTCTTTGTAGCAGAAGGCTGAAGCAAAACAAGTCAAATTACAAGGACATCTACTGACAAGGTAAATGGTCAGAACAATCACAAGGCTGCATACTTACCAATATCACACGATCTCGATATTCATTCATTTGGATGTGCGACTGGACATAGTAGTGAATCTATAATATAACAACACAAATGTATTAATGCAATAAGTAATATTCTTCAACTACAGCTAGAAAAAGATAAAAGTGATAATACCACCTATGCATTAAATTGTAATGTTTCCTGATTACATATCTTTCTGATCAGTTGACCCTAGAAGGAATTTTACTGTTTCTTTTATTATTATTATTATTATTTCTTTCCATTTCAAGTATAGATAAGACCTAGACGAAAATTAAGACACCTATATTTCTCCTACCCCTCAAGGGTTTAGACTTTTTCACTCGTTCTTAAAAAGCATAAATAACATGAGGCATAACATTAAACAGAATAGTGAACCAGTTTAAATATACATTACTAAATAAGTAAACATAATCTTCTATCAAACAAAGAAGACAATTAGATATATATTGCTATAAGCCTATAAATATATGTTAGGATATGTGCTACAAAGGATCAGAAGATAAGGCTAATGTTCAACATACATAAAACCGATACAGCAGTATAGAGATTTAAACCTTCAAATGACTATATATTCATCAAAACTGTTCTAGAAAATATTACATGATTAGTTCTATGTGATTCTATATGAAACGTCCTAAACTCATTTTCACGTGATATAAATTTCTGACCAACTTGAGAAGATGAAACAGGAAAAGGTATGCTTACAGATGCTTTGTCATAGGTGCTGAGCCCTACCCCGATAGCAACAACTGGAAGACCCTGAATATATAATAAGAGAATCAGAAGACCAGGCTTGTAAGTTCTGGCTTCCAGAATACCAGAGTCATCTCATATGGCCTGACATGCATTTACAATCAAGGTACAATAAAAGGAAAAAAAGTGTTGAATTAAAAGGAGTACCTGTTTTGTATAACCTGACAGGCCTATAAGTTGTGAATCACGCACAGTTTTATAAAAATCTGCAGGAACTATTGGTTTCTGTAAATGAAAGCCAATGTAAGTCAGCAAGCAGTTAATCCATCATTGGCCACTCTAACAAAAATACTATCTAATTAATGTTGTCACAGTTAAGCATATTCCTTGATTTTTCCTAGAAACATTAACAGACTCAACTAAGACGCTAAACTTACATAAGGCAATTAACATTTAGAGTCTATACAACTTGTACCAGAAAAGAAGACATGTTAGCTTCAAATATAAATCATGAAATTTCGGTAATAAAGCACATTCATGATGAAGATAAGAACCAAACCCAACTAAAAGTCCAAAATGTACGTTTTTTGATTGAATATAACTTATAAGTGTGTCCGTGTTACTATATGCCAATTACTAGGTGCAAGTACCAACAATGATCAACATCTTTACTTCTACAATATAAACCTACCGCCAATATATCATCGATATCGTTATGTATCCTCCAGCCTAAACAGTCGAGAAGCTGAAATGTTTGCAGAAGTCGTTAGCAAAAAGCAATATACTAAAGAAAAACGACAAATGTAATAAGTATGTTATATCCTTTCAACTAATGAATTGTGGCTGACCATTTTATGAGCTTTTGAGATATTCCCATCCCTTGCTTTGAGAAACCGACAAAGATTTTCAGCAGGATATCCTTGATGCATATTCTATAAAATAAAACATATATATTAATCAGATAAAATACAAATGAAACATAATCCACATATATACCTTCAAATTAATTGGATAAAAACATTACCAAACCTGAATAGAAAAATATTTATGAATATGGGTATTTTATGTAGTTAAATATGGAGAATGCAGCAAAATATACTGCAAATGATGTTCATTACTACCGTACCACGGACATGATAGGCATTATTTTTACCCCCTACCCTGACATCAGATGGGGATGTCAATGAACCTGCAGCGATTCTAGTTTCATAAATGCAAATCAGTCTACCCTAATGGTCAAATGTTTCCACTTTTAGCGCCACTTAAAAAAAGCGCAAGATCTCTCTGAGAGAATTGCCGCCATAACCAATTCTCAAAACATAAAAATAATGCAAAAGATCCAATTTTTAGCACAATTAGACACCCACAGAATATAAAACTTAACAAGAAAAGAAAAAGTAGAAGCTACAAGGTTCGCACTTGTACTTCAAATTACGAAACAACAGTAGGATCAATTATTTTTTGCTACGATTTATTAAGCCACGATGCAAAATTGGTTATGCTATATGAAATCTACAGTAGAAGGAATGTTAATGGATTTATTATCTAGACAGAAAACAAAGATTTTTTTTTGGTCAGGGAAAACAAAGAATTCGTAAACATTAAACTTTATGCCCAGATCAGAATCACATTCAAACATTAAATTTCTAAATACCTCAAATGTCATCTTCAGTGGCCCATCAACTGCAGAAAATTAAAACAGGAAAGAGAGAACAATTCAGAATATAAAATCTAAAGTTAAGAGCTTTACTACAATAAAGTAATATACATATATGTGTGTGTGTGAGAACACACACACACACAAACACAAACACACACACACACACACAAACACAAACACACACACACACACACACACTCTTACTGTCATCCATCATCTTCTGAAACTGCTTGATCATATCTTCTGTTATGATCCCCATTTCTTGAGAAGGGTCTGATCCCAGCCCAGAGTCTGAATCTACTTTGCTAAAATTAAATAAAAAGGGACTAGATTTAAAGTCAATGATGAACTATAATTCGGTGGTGGGCAGGGAGAGAAATGACAAAAAGAGTAAAGATTGAAGATTTGAGCCCAGATTCAGTGCATTTAAAAGCCCAGATTGAGATTTTGTTTACCAAAAGCTAAAAATCAAGTCTTTTTAGCTAGTGGTTTAGGCAAATCTGTGCTTTGAATAAAGGCCAACTCCTCTTGACAGTACTAATAAATTCTCTGCTCTGCCATTATTTTTCAAGATCTTTCTTTTTTATTCAATCTCATTTTTTTATGCCTTCATAAATACTTTCACCTTGATTTTTCAAATTTTACCAAGAAGAACAAAAATGTGGGCTGAACATGTTAGTGTCGGAATTATACATGTATGTGTGTGTATTTTTCATCTAGGTAGTGCGCATTTATGTTGCATGCTAAAACTTGTCATATTTTTTTATTAAAAAAATATATAAAATACATGTATGTGTGTTAGGTATCTTTCTATTTTTCTTAATTCTATAAAGTCTAGAAAAAATTAAAAGAGACTATTGAGTATTGACTTAGATTTGGTAAATAAATTGAAACATTTGTTACTTTTAGTATAGAATACTAATAGATATATAAATATAATGGCATAAAATATTACTGACAGAATTTAACTTTTACTACATATAAAAAGGAAATATAGATGTAAGCATATAGTGTATGTATCATTACAGATGATGTCAAAAATGTAGTCTGTATATGTCATGCAGAAGGCCAGCTGCACCCACTGACACAAGACTTCACATGTCTCTCGTTTGACCATGTGGCACTTTCTTTTGAATAACAGCCCAGTATATTGCCTTTTTCTTTGGTTTGGTTTGGTTTATCAGCCCAACAATTTGACCCTTTCATATGGGCTATGAACGGGTCTGCCTTTTGTTTAGTCAACAGTTCCCATAGTATTTTACTCCATATTTTCTCATGTAATCAGCACGTCGCTTGACATCCTGGCGTGACAATTAAAGATTTTGAAAGATGCTTCTGAATAAATAAATAAATAAAATTGAAAGTACATTATTTTTTGGTAAATAAACAGAGTCAGGCCAAGTACAAATAATTTTGGATGCTTCTATTTCTTTGTATAATTTGGAGAAAATTCGAGATATTAGTAGTATTCAGAATCATAAGTAATAAATTTAAGTATGTCTATACATCCGTAGTTTAATTTACTTGTGATGTTCTGTGTTGTGATTGTTCAACAATGCCTGCATGTTAGATGTTAAGATGAGCATATAGTAACATTTAAAATGAAAAAGTGTGCAAGAACAAGGGCCGACACATTCACTAAACGAAAATCTTCATTATTCTCATTGCAGAGGAGCAATGGCATATCATTATGTAGTTGCTCTGCATGAGCATTTCACTGCTGCAATATAACAAATTACTGTTTATAACAACCAACCAAATACGGTTTTCGACTACCAATATAACAATCCTAGAGTTCATCATTATCAACTCCTCTAATGAGTTCAGGGACTCTACCATCCGACTTTCACCGAGTGAAAGAGAAGAAAAACAAATATGACATTAATTTCAAAACCATCAAAAGAAATCAAATTCAAGATAATTATCACCCTTTTTCTCAGGAGTAACCATCACGGCAGCGTTCTCACTTGTTGACGGGGTTTGGGGAGGCTGAATACGCTCAATCTCAACAGGCTTGGGGATTTCTGGAGGGCTTGCACACCTGATCAAAGCCCAATTAACACCTTCAAAAAATGGATGCTGTTTGATTTCGGTTGCACCCCTTTTGAATGCCAATCTATGCTGTGGCTCTTTTACTAGCAGGCCTCTTATTAGATCTCTAGCTGAAAAACTTACCCCGGGTGACTCAGGGAATCGTAATGGCTGACCAACAACATTGAACAGGGTCGCACGATTACCTGATCCCTTAAAAGGAGTCTTGCCAAACAACAACTCGTAGAGAAAGATTCCAAAAGTCCACCAATCTACTGCACTGCCATGCCCTTCGCCCTTAATAATTTCAGGTGCCAAGTACTCGTGGGTTCCAACAAACGACATTGACCGAGCTCCAGTTGGCTCAGCCATAAGCTCTGGTAATGGGCTCACCTGATTTCCAATTTCATTTTTCGGTTTTCTGTCTTTCTTTGATTTACTCGAAAAGAACCGTGGAGAGAAACATGATGTTGGGGCCACACAAGATGGTTGGATGCAAGAAGGCTCAATGCAAGCAGGTTGGACACAAAAATTAGGGTTCTTTCGCAAGGCTTCACTATCCATGGATGACGACCTCACAATAGTTGGACTGACTGCACATCGGAGGGAGAGGTCAAAATCGGATAGCATTATGTGTCCATCTTCCCTCACAAGAACGTTCTCCGGCTTCAAATCACGGTAAACAATTCCAAGCATGTGAAGGTATTCCATAGCTAAAAGGACCTCAGCTACATAGAACCTGTTTTTTTTAAATGTTAATTAATACATAGATTCAGCTAAGCCAATTAAAAAGTTCAAAAAATCATGATAGTTATTAAATGAATAAATGATATCAAGCAACGAGTACAATTGGGATGATTCTGTAAATCACATATCTTCCGAAGTACTAACATTTGAAATTCGGAACAGGATTCACACATAAATACAGGTTTTCTTTTTAGGAGATTTGATTGCTATCACTATACAATTCAAAATTCGATAATCTCTGCCAGATACCCCAGTCCATCTGACGGCTGCAGAATATTCATATTTCATCCTAAAAATGATGGGTTAAGGATAACTTTTCATAAAAATGCAGACATGGCAAGCTGGGATATGAAAATTATAGACACACAATATCAATATCCTGATGTCAACTTAAAAACAAGTAAATTAACATTTGGTTCTCTAACGTATGAAAAATGTGTGGATTTGATTTATACAATTATCCTATAGTATTCCGGACCTCAGACTTCATGTTTTAGAGCATTGAATACCTTACATAACCTATCAAAGGCCCATAGATGAATTAGGTAGGTTTTTGTTGACTTGTTAAAACATTTAGCTGGTCGAGGTAATTGTCCTAAAAGAGTCTAGGATTCGAGATCAGGAGAGAGGTAAATTATTACATTTATAGTAGCCCATGGACTCGTAAAACAACTGGTTGTGGTGACCACATTAATGTTATCCCAACATGTGTCGATACATGTGGGTGCAATGATCCAAAGGATGGAAGGCACACATTGGAAGGGTTTTCTCAAAAAATTGCATGAGAAAACTATTCAGAAGTTGACCAATATGGCAATAAGAAAAGAAATATAAAGAACAGCGTTCGAAATTTTTTCAAAAATTCTTTAGAGATATGAGAATTGGTTTTGACATTAGATGCAACTAGAATAATCAATAAATGCAAAAGTTGGTTAATGACTTGGTCAACCGCGGGAAGTGTGTTGACTATGAAGAAGAAATTACTAGTCTTTAGAGTTTATGAAGGAATAGCTAGGGGCATTGTAACTTGTAAGTTCTTAATTAGTGTCCCTTAGCCAAAGGGGTGGGAATAAAATTAAATTGGACTACATCACCTTTAAGTCATATAATCTCACAAGATACAAGTTTGGTTTTAATTTGTTTTAATAGAACCTTCAGATTACAAAAGCAATATGTATAATATATAATTTATTGAACTTAACATATACAACTAAACCAATCTCGTAATATATTATTATCAATAGCACTTTTTACACACTATCCAGATGCTCAAACTTATTATCAATAGCACTTTTTACACACTATCCAGATGCTCAAACTTGTCCATCATAATTTATAATAATGGTAATTCTTTCTCACTCTCTCAATGGTAGTGAATTCTCCAATTTTCTATTTACCTCGACCATGCAGCTTACAAGGGAATAACATGAAAACTGAATTCTACACAGCTGCACTCCAAATTTAATCAACAATTCTATATTTGTCAGACCAGGTTTATAAAATAAAATTATCAGTGTATTCTTTACTATGACAGTCTGAAGAGGCACCAACACAAAGTTCTACGAGACACAATCCAGCTATAAAGTACTCAACCTAATTACTCCTATTAATACTCGGTAAAATATTTCAGTCACTTTAAGATGAGATATAGGGAAAGTGTCATACTTTACAGCCTGTTCTGAAAAATGTTTCCCTTGTTGTCTCTGCCGAAGTGTGTGCAAGTCGCCTCCTGGGCAGAATTCCATCACCAAACACGAGAATTTGTCTGTTTCAAAATGTGTGTATAAGGTCGGAAGGAACGGATGGTCTAGTGACTGTAGAATTTCTCGTTCTGTTTGAGCACGGAGTAATTTCTTTCGGCTAGCAAGCAAAGCTTTGTCCATAACTTTCATAGCAAAGTAGCACTTAGTACTACTCAATTCAGCGAGGTAGACACTGCCAATATCTCCGCATCCCAGCCTCTTTAGCAATCTAAAATGACTTAAACCCAAGGCCCCGTCCTTGGCTCGTACAGCTTGGATAGCTTCCCATCTTGAGTCATTTGCTTTATGGGGTTTGCTAACGCTACTACTAAAACTGCTACAAGTACTTTCATCACTTATATCGGTGCTTGTACTACCCCTACACATGCTGCTCTTTCCGCTCTCAACAAAATCAGCCTTTTCACTGATTTTAGCACTTCCACTAGTTTTTGCAAGGCCGCTGGATCCATCACTAACTTTAGCAGCCAAACTATCTTTGGGAGTTCCTAGATCTGATGTCTTCTTTTCCACATCCCCTAAACTTCCAAGTGAGCCCCTCATCTCACTCGCAGAAGGATTTTTGCTTTTTGGTGTTTGTGGTAGGTGACTGAGAGAAAGGCTAGAATCTAATTTATCAGCTAACGAGCTGGCATGCCCCTTCTGCTGAAACTTCTGATTTAATGATGCTTCATTGATAACATGTTTAGATGCAATTTCTTGTGTGGTAGTTGTTTTCGCAGGTGCGGGAAGACCTGAGTTGCTACCTTTACTCTGGTTTTTCATGGAAATACTGGCACCAGACTTGGAGGCCATTGTAAATACGCAGATTCTTTTATATATTTAGCCAAAGAAACCCATTAACTAGCCACCTTGGTTGAGAGAGCATGGCAGCATCTACAACAATTAAGAAAGCAAATTATGAATACATATTCTGTCAATATATATATATATATTGACTGAATAAAGTCCGGCAACCAACCCTAGCACAGAATCAATATGACAGTAAACAATTTTAACACAAGGGCAACCTAACAGTATCAAAAAGAACAAAAAGCTTTCTTTATACCTAGAGGTTAGATAACGTCATCTTGTTGTAAACAGATCACAAGTAAATACACTTACAAATCGAACAATCCGCCGATTGTGAAGAGAGAAAATATATAGAGATGCAAGCACTAAAACTGACAGATTAGATGTTATTTACAAGAACAATATCTGAGATGCCAATATTGATGTAATATTATAATCAGGATCCAGCCGTCTAACCCAAAATGTAGGCTTGAAAGAATAAAAAAAATAGGAGCAATTAACTCAATTAAGTATGAAATGTGGTTTCTCTAGCAAAGTACAGTGATCAGGCACCACAAACCAAAAGATAAGAACAAACCCAAGAAGATAAACAATAAAAAAAATTAAAGGGTCAATCAAAAGAAGCACTGAGATCTCAAAACCAAGACCCCACTTGTTTCCAATCCCAAACCCCACAAAACACCAGATGCTAAAAGCCAGAGTAATGAACATAGAGAAGTAAACCCACCAAGAAAAATCACTGGACCAGTACAAAAGTATAAATATATATATATATATATATGTATATATATATACAAGGAGCTTCACAGTGTACCTGAAGTCGCAAAGATCAGAACTTTATTAAGGTTTTGCTTTACCAGTTGAAAAGAACAGCACTAACGTGTAGAAAGAGAGGGAAAAGAAGAGAAAGAACCTCCCCCCAATTTGTATATAGAAAGAGAGAAGAAAAGGGGGAAAGAAAAAGAAAAGCTTTAAGAGTTTTACAAATCACAACAAAGGGACTGTGAGAGAGAAAACATAAGGCAATGGGGGGTCAAAGCTAAAGCAAAGCTTTTTCATGTTCAATTATTACAATGTATGTATATTGTCCCAAAACATAAGGATATGAATGAATTAATCAATGGGTCCTGTTAAAACTCCAACCTGTCTATCATGTGCTTAAGATCTCTCATCTCTCTCTCTCTCAAATTTTATCTTCTTTAGTTTAATTTTCTTCCATTTATTAGGGGATTCCAACTGTTTGGTCTAACTCTAGAGCTGTAATAAAATGTGATGTTTATAGTGCCACCCATGACATGACCCCGTGTAAGATGTACTAGTATTAGTGGTCCCAAAAAAGGTTTCAAGATTGGTTGTTTTAGGTGTTGATCTAATCAACATTTGCAGCCTGCAAAATGGTCCACAATTATTATCATTATTATTATTAGTTGATAAAGTAATGACTAATTATACTGTGGTTAGATGCACTGGCATCTTCCTATGATTCCTTTTTTCCTTTTCTCTTTCTGTATTATTGGTTGATGCAATGCACATAACAAGGAACAATGAGCAAATTTTATGGCTTTTTAGGTGGGGTGCCAATTTTCCAATAGATTAAGCTCTATTTATATTAGTAAATGTGTTGACAAATTTCTCTCATGTAATATTGCTCTAAACATTATCCTAACTCATTACCTATAAATATTATAAAATAATGGTACATAATAATTTAATAACACTAATTTTAGTGTGAACTCCAACAACAATCTCTATTATCATTCCTCGTTGTTATTATTATAATAATTTTGAATCTAACAATTAGTGAATGAGAAAAAAGGAGTGAAAAAAAATAGTGAATATTTTATTCATAAAAATAAAATAGACAATGGCTAGATGATCTCTTTATAGGACATGACTAGTAAAATTTAGAATATCTGGTAATGAATCCTTGGGATACTATTAAATTTGTATTTCCGGTCGTATTTCTTGAGTTTATGAACACTTTTAGGGAAGGTATTGGACTGTACTTGCATCTCATTGACATTCTCTACTTGTATCTCGTTTACAACATAGATATGAGCTTGACTGAAGTGTATGATTTGCATTGCATTACAGTCTTTTAATTATAATATGAAATCCATATTGACTTTGTATAAATTAAAAATGTATATAAATATGGAAAATGCAATGTATTCTTGTTCTAAGTCATTTGACAAAAATGGAAGAAATAAAAATACATTTTTTGTGCATATGAATAGGGTTGTGGATTAATTGAATTGTTCAATAAAATATCCGAGTTCGCTTTAGTTCAAACTCGATAACTTTGTTTTTTAAAGAAAAGATGACTTTCATTAACATGATGCATCATATAAAAAGAGTCTCAAACAACACATTAGGAAGAGATGTGAATAACTTGATTTTTGATATTATGTATTTGGTTGAATCCTCGAATGAATATGTTTTTTTAATAAAACATTATCAAATTATTAGTTAAATTAATTTTTATAAAAAAAATTATACATTTTTTTATTAATAATATTTATTTTTATTATTGATCAATATATATGATTGAAAAAATATTTAAACAAATAAATATGAATTTAAATAATAAAAATGAATTGATTCCTCATACTTATAACCCCTCACTCTTGAATTTCAGAAACTCATATTTTATGAATTTGAGAAATGGGTATAAGTAATAAATATACAAGCAAATATGACCTCTAGTTATCATTATGTTATAGATTTATTTTTATGTTATAGATAATATAGATTTATTTGAGTTCAATAAAAAAATTAATTCCTTTATTAATAAGACTGTAATATAATTGAATTTGACCCGCAAGAGTTGGCTAATTGGTTAAAGAGATGAATATCATCATCTTGGAGTTCCCATAGTAATAAATAAATAAATAAATATATATATATATATATATATATATATATATATATATATATATATAATTGAATTTGTTCGACAAATGTTCAACTCAAATTTGATAAATTTAATATATCATCATAAAAAAAATTAGCAAACGAATATTATTTGATTTTATAAGAAATTGGGTCAATTCTATAAAAAACAAATTATTTAAATTCAAATCTTTACTGCCCCAAACGTGGCAGTAAATTACACCATAAAATAATTGCCACGCTATTGTTTTTTATTATAATTGGTTAGATGGCAGAGCATACATATTGTAAATTCATTTTCTGATGATATAACTGACTAATGTTCTGCAGCTTTTTACTTATGGTCGGAGTTGACCATCAGCAGTTGGACCAATAGAACCAATCAGAGTGTGGCATTTTATTAGGAGTCAGTAAACAAAAATTGTAAATATTAGTAATTTAGTAGTATACTAGTATCGAAGAAAACTATAAACAAATCTCTACATCCAATGACCAAGACTGTCTTATCAAAAGTGCACAGCCATGGCTTTCAAGGATTTCCAAGATGGGGTATGATAAAACCTAAAATCAGATTAACCATGGACCCCAGTTGATTTGTAAAACCGATGCAAGGATTAGCCATCTCACCCGTTTCTAATTACTGGTTAACTGTATTTGATTATGATGTTAATTAAACAAACAGGACATGATAAATTGCAATTGTCACACTCAATGACAAACAGCTAACAAAATCATTCAAACTAAAAAGAAAATCAAAACAATGCATCCACTTTCTCTCAATACAAACTTTTGATAATATTGTGTGCCCAGCCCACAATTTCTTGGGAATATGTTATGAGAGCTCAGTAATGACTCTTTCGCATTTGTCTTCCAAAATTTTCACAGCTTCAGTAAACAGCACTTCGGGAGGTAATGCTCCAGTTGACTCTATGGTAACTACGGAATTCAACAAGGAAACATAATATAGTGAAGAGAATGATCCATTAGCTGCATCGTCAAGAACTTCCACATACGCATACACCAGTATTTTTAAGTATCAAACAAACTAAATGCAGGCTGATCAAATCAAAGCATATAATATTTTCAAGAGAGAATATATCATGTAATGACCAATTATACAACATTGTTTCTTTTTCCTATTGAGTAAAGGTCCAAACATACTTAAAGAATGCTTCTTCCCTAATTCTTCATTCTATTATATAATGATACAAACATATCTAAATGTTTACAGGATCTTATGTTTATAAGGAAAAAAAATCATTCTGTTGTATAGAAGAGATAATTGCAGACACAAAGCACTTCATTCAATTTAACAAATACCTTAGTGGAAATTGGCAAGGCAAACTTCATTCAATTTGTAAGAACAGGGTCCTTTAAGATAAGAAAGCAACTTTCTCCTCTATGTATCTCTCAGGAACTAAAAATAATAATTCCCCGTCTAACTAACAATCTTTCTAGAGGTCAATAATCCAGCACACTGAGATGTTTTATATACATAATGCCTCCTTTT
>QRFB01014088.1:0-24600 GCA_008931105.1 Oenanthe javanica
CAGTATCTCACTTTTGAAGTATGTTTTGTTACCAATACGTAAAGAAAAAATAGTAAACCTGGCACTGAACAGTACCGATGTCATAATTTCACCATGGTTTATGCTCTGAGTACCTCGAAAGGAAAGAACTGCTACAGAAACCAGTCAAACAGGAAAGAATACTTTCCAATGTAAATATGTAATCGCACAAACCATTGCGCAGGAGCGTGCAGAAGATGAAAAAACAATATTTGATGTTTACCACACAAAACTATTGTGGATATTTCAGCAGATATATCATGCTTAGCTTCATTTCTTAACTAGTTTCAAGGGGAGAGAATCAAAAGACTGATTTTCTGAGAGAAATTCACAAGCCACTGTGTTGGGTCCCCAAGTATCGTAGAAAGAGGGTTAAATACGATACTCACTAAATTAAAAAATTCTTTCGAATCTTTTGCGGATAAATAATTTAGAGTTCGGTTAGTGGTTCGAGTTCATGAGGTGAATAGTGTTTAGGAGGTTGGCTTACTAATTTTCTATGTTTATGAATAAACAATAATGTTCTAGAAAATTAGCAAGTAATTTAAACGAGACAGGTTTCAGGGAATATATCTTTCGTATATAATCCCTGAGGTTGCTACACCCAGTTAAAAATATAACTGGCTTACAAAGAATATATTAGTTCTTTGCTTCTACAAAACTATACAAGTCAAATCCTATACAATATTTGTATATATAATTTTGTCTAAGGATTTAATTACCGGAGTATTTTGTAGTGGCTCTTAAAATATTACAAGGTTTATCCGGCCATTAACAAAAGACTCCGGTAAGGAGTAATGAAAAGATCTTTGTTTGTTTAGACCCCTTTGTATATAATTGGCTGTGTTCTTCTCCGGCACTTGATTGGAAGAGACGAATCAGAACACTCTGTCAAAATGAGCACGTCATTTTGTTTATATTGTGTAGACTTTTCAAATCAATTAATTGATTTGTTTCACAATACTTTAAGTCCTTTGTTGCGCCTCTACAAGGTGAGTGGTGTGTAGGTGCCACGAAGTTCTTTTGTTGTGCCTTACTAGTTTATTGCGCTTGTACTCTGTACTCCATGTGCATGAACCACTTGAGGACTTAGAAAATATTATCTTCTTCATTATGTTGCGCCTACACTCTTGTTATAGAGTGCATGCGCCACATACCATTGACTTGGAGCCTTGAAACATTTTCTATCAACTTATATTGCGCCTACACTCTTGTTATAGAGTGCAGGTGCCACATATCTTTACCTTGGTGCTTGGAACAATTTTCATCAACTTATGTTGCGCCTACACTCTTGTTACCTAGTATAGGCACCACATAAATCAATTCCTTGCCTTAGAATAATTCTTATTGAGTTATGTTATGCCTACACTCTTGTTACCTAGTGTAGGCGCCACATAAGTCAATACTCCTACTTAGAATAAATCCTTGAGACCCGGTTGATGTTATGTTATTCTTGCACTCTTGTACCCTTGTGTAGGAATGACATAACATGTACTTGCCTTAGCTTATTTCATGAAGTTATTGAGTACAACTGAAATGTCTTCATGTGGCTTGATCAACTGATTTTCTTCTGATATATCAAGATAATTCTCTTCTTGTTGTGCTGATCCTTAGTGCACTAGTCTGGTTCACAAACGACTAACACTGAATTGAATTCCCTTGACTTCTGTTATGTTTCACCTAATTAACCTTGGACTGTTGCATTGCTTCGAACACTAACTGTTGATAAACATAGTACTTTCACTAGAATATTTTCTGGTACTTCGACAACGTCTTCATTATTACCACAATCCTGAATACTTCATTATCTGTTCTTCAGTGACACTTGAACATTTGAATGAACTTCTCTCAGTGAGTATAACTTCAAGATTGCAGCTATCTTCTATAACCATGTAAATACTGGTAACTGATCCATTGCCAAAGACTTTTCTGAGACTATCCATTATCTTTACATAAAGTTCAAAACTGGCGATCTTTTTTCTACATACCAGGAATGAGCATAGATGATGATTAAGAGTTTAGACGCTGCTAGAATTCTCATTTGCCTTGGACTTCTGTTCGGATGTAAGTTAAACTTCGAGGGGCATTATGGGATGGAATGTGGCCCGAAACACTAGATGTCAAAGCACCCCTCTTCCACTGGAAGCTCCTTGCACCAGCTTTCATTGGGGGTCGCGCCTGGTACGGGCTATGGATTCATCTTAGGAAGGGAACTCTACCAAACCTGGATGCAGCAAATATAGATCCTCTAGAAATTTGAGGCCATGTCATCACAATAGAAGCTTCTTGCGGGGCAACACTTTTCTTTACAACCTGCAATAAGAAAATCCAGTTACAAATCACTACACTACAGACAATCATATCATGATTTCATATGGACATCAGTCAGCATATAACATATTAAGTTTGGGAAATATATTTCTCATTATCTTTCTACCATAGTTTCAAAATCAAGAGTATAAAGTAAATGATAGTAATGTGATACTCAGCTACCTATCACTGAAGTCTGAAAGTTTTGCTTTTGCCACACACCCCCACATACATCACAATCGGTTTTATTGCTCAAAACCTCTAGTAAACCTGTTTGGCCTAGCTTAGAAAAGTTACTTGTTAGTTAAGATTAGTTTTATAATTTATAGGTAGAAGTGTTTTCTTTTCTTATGCTCATATCTAATTCTAACTTAATAGTCTTAACAAATCAGCCAGATGTTAGATAAGATATAACTTCTAAGTTATCCAAAGTAAAGAAATGATGAAAGAGTGCTCAAAGTTGCATGCTGTGAGGGGATATACTAACATGGCTTTTTGTCCAAGTAAAGCTACTAGTCAGTTTTACTGCCTAGGGAGCCGTGAAATGGAACTGGCCTTTATAGTATGTGGTGGAGCATTTATAAAAAGTGTGCAAGGACTGGTAAAGGGTCCCTTGGCCCTTACCTTAATTACTTTAGTACTTTACTATATAAAATGTAAAACTTTTTTTGTTTGTTTAATTTTATATTCGTTGTTTTTAATTCTAAATATATTACAATAAAATGTATTCAACTAATTTAAAATTTTCTAAAAGAAATATTGTATAATTGAATCAAATATAGCATAATATGTAACTATATAAAATGAAATTTGTAATGGTATAAATAATATTCAAGTCCAAATAACAGTGAAATTTTCTAGTCAACGAGTTAAAACTGATATGATAAACCCATAAATTGTAATAATACCATCCACAATCAGGTAAGGAATTGGACGCATAAAATGTTTCAACACACTCACTGGGAACAGTAAACCATATCCGATGCACAAGGATAACAAGTTTAAGGTCTCAGTGAACAAATTCTGACCACTCGACTTTGCAACCTTAGAGCCTACGTTTCCCTCGTAACCTTGTGATGGGAATTTTGCATAAAATACCCTACTTGACTCATCCGAAGAATTCTTGTCAAGCAGTTGCCTCTCAAGCCCAGATAAGTCTGAACAAGAGATCTCCCTTTCAGGATGCAGAAGATTAACTTCTGTTTGAGGTAGATACTTTGGACAATGTAATGTATGGCTAGAGTTCGTATCTCCTCTAAATGCCTATACCTTTCACTGTGCACGCCTTGCAATGTGTTGCTAGAATTTATCTATTTAGGTTTACCATCAGCGTGAGTGGTAGTGGTGTGCTTGACTCATTACAAGATGCTCTAGCTGACGAGCGAATTTCAATGGACTCACCCTGTTGAGAGAATGATTCCAGAGACAGTTTTATTGCCTTTTCAGCTCTGCATCCTTTTGAGAAGATGCAGATGAGCTTACAGTTACCTCAGTTATATACTACTTTGCTTCTCTGGAGGTAGAGCTGTGGGTGCACTTCCGACTTCATCCTTATTTGCTGCATCAAGTGCAGTTTCTCCCTTATCAACCTCTAACTTACATATGTTCCTTGTATCTCCAAGGGTTAATATATGGAAGTGGATGAATTAGTATTTGGTACTAAGTCCTGGGTAAAAGATTGATGGGTTTTCAACCTCTTGGTCAGCTTCTATAGCCTCTGGGGACTAATCGGAAAGAATCAATCAAGATTAAAAAGATAATCACTTTAACATTCCAAAATATATTTTTCATCCCAATGAGAAGGAAAAATATAATAAGGAATGGTAATTGATTGCATTAAAGCACTTTTAGTAAAAGAGTTTTGTTGGTTTTAAAGATTTATCATTTAAGAACATGATACCAATAGAAATTTTCTTTAAGATACTTATCACATAATAAAACGCAGGAAAGTGTATCAGAGAAAAATTCTATCCCTTATGAATTTCTTATAAGGCAAACTTCCGATAATAAAACGCGGGAATTTATACCAAAGAAGAAATTCAACACTCTTACCAAATTCTATCTCAATAAAATGGCTATTTTCCTTTAAAACATAAGCACTGTATGTTTTGTAAACAGTTTTGCAAAACAACCTTATCAGATAGAGGACTATGATTTTCCAACTCATAATGCAATTATGATTTACATCATTTTCGTCCACCTAATAGTATCCCCGACTTAAAATAAAAACATGACAATTGGGGTGAATGAATGCTTAACAATACAGTACTAGGCCTTCAAAGCAACAACCATTGTTTAGGTACTATGAATCAATGTGAAACATACATTGAAACAAGTGTTTAAAAATAAATCATTTTACAAGTGATTGGTACCTTGAAGTTAAAATAATTTCTCCAAATAAAATAGCAGTCAAAAGTTTCTGCCACTCTAAAAGGAAAAAATTAAGAGAAAAAAAGCTTTTTAAGATAAAAATTTTAAAACTAGCTTTTGGGAGAGGATAAAAGATTTTGAGATTGAAGAAAAATTATCCTCAAGAAAAATTTGATTCACACCCTAGGTTTGAGAAAATAAAGTATAGCTGTAAATCAAACGATTTTCAAAAGAGAAGTTTTGAAAAAGAATTTTGATATTTTCTTCTCTAAAACTGATAGAAAGTGAATGTATCTTTTAATAAAATATTTTGAAAAAGAAATAGACAAAAATTCAGTTAAAGAATGAAAACTAATAGTAATACTTATGTAATATTAAACAGTTACCACATACATGCATATATAAATCAAATAATATATGACAATTATTTAGTAGAACAATAAGTATTGAGACATATTTTTATTATTAGTGATTTCAGATGAACAACTTGTATTATCACTAATATTAAAAATATCACAATTAATTGCACGAAAAAATTAACAAAATATCATTATTTGATATTTATCAATAATTTCAAAATGCAAGAAATTGTGCTTCTTATATTTTATCAAATCAAAATTATGAAACTAATAAACATTGAATTGCTTCAATCCATAATTTTAATAAGATAAAATAATTTCGCTAAATACTAAATATCCATAAGATTGAATATTAGCATCTAACTTCCTACGCTATATCTAATAATTGTCATTCTAGCATATTACTATTATACTCATAACAATTATTATTGATATACTTAAACTCGAGAAAATAGTTGAATAAAAATTCACAAGTCCTTTAAATATTGACATTTAATACTTGTGATCCTAATTACAACTTCTCGCAAAAAAAATCAAATTTAGAAATATTTCCTAAATATATAAAATATTGAGAATTTTATACACATTACTTAGAAAATACTTCATCTTTAAATATTAGTGATTTTTAAAATATGCATTGCTTACCTAGAACATAAAAAACAGGTATTAATACTTCATCTAACTTTACTACTTTAATTCTAAACATGATATAAATAAATGTATCTCGTATTAACATTAAAACAAAAACAAAAAAAACAGGTGTTAATCTTTATGTCGAAAAATAATAATAATAAAATAAAAAGGAGTAGTAAAGCACAAGAAGATGAACATATAGTATTATGTAAATTGTGTAAAAGTGGTAGCTGTGCATGTACATGTAGCTTTCATTCATGACGGCCCGGCCAGCCAACTTGACCCTTGATCTTATTTCAATCATCTCATTCATTCAAGTTGAATATAGGGTCATTATTGTCTTTTCAAGTTTACCAAGAAATTGCCCTCATACCACTCCATACGCGTTCTCTATCTGTATCTATCTTTTGTGTGTGTGTATATATATTTCAACCCATTTCCACCCCCTTCCATTATGCAACTCTCTCGTGAAATAAATACACATAAATTATAACAAACACTTCTCAATATTAGCAAAAGCAATCGACAAACATAATTTATTTACATAAAAACATCATCTTTTACTTTTATTGTATAAAAATGGCGCACAAGACGGAGAACGAAGAAACGGAATTCAAAGCCGTGCCGGATTCGAGAACGCTCTGTATCAACTGCGGCGTCGCCGGAAAAACTGCGGCGAATATCTGTCAAGTATGCTTCAACGCCACCGCTTCTTCGTCCGCCGTTAAAACTCGTAGATCGGTGTCGATCAAGTCGCCGGAGGAGAGTAGATCGGATCGGAAAACTGAAACGGCGGAGGAAGCGATCGCGGGGCTGAAAAAGGAGGTGAATCGGTGCTCAGGTTGCCGGAAAAAGGTCGGATTGACCGGAATTCGGTGCCGGTGCGGCGAGCTGTTTTGTTCGGCGCATCGGTACTCGGATCGACATGATTGTAGTTATGATTATAAAGCGGCGGGTAGAGACGCGATTTCGCGGGAAAATCCGGTGGTTAAAGCTGCTAAGATCGTTAGAATATGATGATTATATCTATTTGTATGTATAATTTGTACGGGATCTGAGCTCGATCTCTTGGTTTACTTGAACAACAAGCAATGATTTGATTTGAGATTTGTTTTCAATTATTTGTAACAATAATTTAATTTTCTGTTTAATTATTAAATACAAATGAAAGTTGAGCTTGGAGTAATCATTCTTCTATATTTTAAGTTTCATGTTTATTTTCAACATTCTCTCGTAAAATTTATACCAAAAGGAAGCCGTAACTCTGCTAAATAGCAACATAGAGAAAATGTTCAATGTGCAGAACACTTAGGTTCACCGATTCTCAGTATATTTAGTATAATTTTTTTCTTTCACAAACAATCAATGACTCGATTCTACTTGTCTCAGTCTCAGCTACATAACAGATGAAATATAGCCCTTAAATTATCTAGAGGTCTAACGGCTGCAACCAAAAAAACAAAAGAATGCCCCTTCATTTGTATCTTCCAAAAAATGACAATTGATCCAGGTAAGAAACATGTACAATATCCAACAAAATGAGATGCCAACATATAAAAGAATTATTAGAAAGGATGAAAAACATTCTCCCAGATAGAACAGAGACTGTAATCTTTAACCTAATCAAATACAACTGCATACGCTATCAACTAGCTAACTATGAAACATTAGGTCAATCATATCCTCCAACAGCACAGGAGAATGGCCGCTCTTCCAAATCCTGAAATCTCGCGGGAAGTAGTTGTTCTCTTTCCACCTTTTTAATATCACCATCGAGAAAGGGCCCTGGTTGATTTGTTGAGGATCTGTGTAGTACCAAACCTTACTCTCTGGGTGGTCAACTATCTTCTGGGATGTGTAATTTAAACCTTCCTCGTCATCGTCATCATCATCATCACTTAGTTCAATTACATCTGTAACAGGTTTATCTTCTGCACCACATTTCACACACAAACATATATATATATATAAATGATCGTTAGCACCTAATAATATTATTAGTTTCAAGACTGTGTTGGGAAGTGAAATGACATTTGAAAAAAGACAAGCTTCCTGTAAAATGAATTTATGTCTATGTCTATAACAAGAATTTAAAATGTTAAAATAATTAGTAGAAGCCTTGCAACATGCTATCTCAAGCATAATAGCAAATATCATACGCAAAGCAAGTCAAACGACAAAAAGGATATGCACAAAAAGGATATGACTTGTGATTGTAGTCAAACGACAATTACTAGACAAGAAATATTTTTTTTACAAAGGTTCGACTAATCAATCGCCTCAATCTGGCATAATCAAAGAAAGGCAACAAAGGCAACCGCCTTCTTAAAATCATCTCGCCCGAGGCAACATTGAGAGGTGGACAGGCATTCTGAGTTTATATTTATAGCAATGTTATCAACTAACAACTTGTATAGGACAATGGTAAATCAGAATATTTATACCAATGTTAAAATTACTGGAACAAAAAAGTAAGAGATAATCTAACCATTTGTTTCCTTCACATATGTAGTGCCGTTGCTGTAAGTTCTGTTGCCTTCTCTGTCAACATCTGCAGATGCCAAAATGCATTTAATTACAACATATATCAAGTTGAGCCCCCTAAATGATGTAGGTTACGCTTCCAAAGCCCACAAAGCTTTTATGTTAGGAGATCAGGAGCTCCAAACTTCGATATGCTTTCAATAAAATATGGTTTTCATTGATAATATTGTCATTTTACCTTGCAACTAAATTTTAACTTAATATATGCGGATGTGATCCTTATCATCATCACAATGGTAATGTGAGGCCACGCAATCCTGAGGAGTCGAGACATCACAACTACCAAATTCGTAATATATTTTTCATAAATAACAGGCAACTAAAATGGTAGTAAAAATAAAGTAAATTGCAGTTTGATGGCATGTAACATAATTTTTGGCACTTTAATGGCCATGTTTTAAAAGTGAAAATATTAGTGGCCAAAATTATTTTTTAAAACATTTAAATGACTTCCGTCAAACACAACAAACAATAGGTATACTATTACTTGATTTTGAGGATTTGAAGAGGCTTCGAAGATTTGTTGTGAGCATTGGACAAAATAATTTCAACATCTTGTGTGGGTATACTGCAAATATAAATGATAGGAAAATACTTATTCTAGCTTAAACTCTTCCAAAGTCATTAGATAGGGCAATGTACCCTATACTAAATCTGCAAATCACATATGGTTCATTATCAGATCCACCTATTCCAATTGCTCAAGCATGTCACTAACACGGGTCAAACAATAATTTCGTAAAGATCTATATGTAAATACAAAAATTTCAGAGTGGGTATAAATATATGTTAATACATAAGTTAAACGAAAATCAAATATTTATAAGAACATATGTATGTGGGTGAGTGTGGATGTGTGGAAACAAAGGCCAGCAGAAAGAATTCAGAACAGATTTATAAAGTGTTATATGACATTTTTAGCCTTAATATTTTTGTATATTACTAATGGTGCAATCTGTAATTAACTGAACATGACAGAAGTCATTTAAATGTTTAAAAATGATACTTTTAGCCGCTAAATTGCTCACTTTTAAAATAAAGACATTCTAGTGCAAAAAATTATATTACAGGCTATTAAACTGCAATATACTCTAAAAAATACAAGTATACAACATAATAGACATGCAAATCCTAATGCATTCTCTAGTTTAACAAGGTACGGGTATATGTTTATGGGGATGTAGTCATGTAGGTCCATAAATATGATACATGATTGGATAAACTTTGGTTTATTTTAAAAAAGTAGAATTAAGGTTGCTAAAAAGATAATAGGAGCGACAGAATCTGTATTGACACAAAAGTTACAACACTCTAAGAAACTTGAACACTTTTCCTCAGACCTAATTAATGATTTGCTCCACTCTAGTCACCAAATGACTTGATGTAAGTGTATCCACTACTAGGAGAAATTTAGAAAACAGTACACAAGTAACTAAAACATCATATAAACATAACTGAGGAAGAAATTTGATGCATTACCAGATGTATACTGTACAATCCTGTGCAAAGAGTTGAGGTCATGAAAGTATGCACCTGCAGCATTGGTACTATATAAGTTTTTGTTTGGCGGACATTTATCTGCTTCAGCATCAGAAGGCATATCTGATGAAGTCCTTGCCATAGTTAGTTGTGGTATAGAACAAATACTGTTCTTTTCATTGTCTGCACCTTCCAGCAAAATAGCATCTTGCTTATCTGCTTCAGTAACACAAGGTATATCTGTCCAAGTCCTGGCAAAAGTTGACTCTGGTAAAAAACAAATGTTATTCTTTTCATCTTCTGCAGGCTCCTGCACAATAGCTTCTGACTCTATCTGTTCTGCAATTACATTAGGAACATTTGAGCAACGAGACATAATATGTAATAAAAAATATGTATTTGTGTGTCAGATGAGAGAGAGAGAGAGACGAAATAATAGGAAAGAAATTTCAAGCATTTCTATATGCATACTGTATGGTTCTGTGCAGAGATTTGAGGTCATGCAAGTGCAAACCTGCAGGATCTGTACTACAGAAGTCGTCATTTGACAGACTTTTATCTGCTTCAGTATCAAAAGGTATATCTGCTTGATTTTCCAAAATATTTAACTGTGGTAAACAACAAGCATTGTTCCTTTCATCTTCTGCAGGCTCTTGTACAAGAACTCCTGGCTCTAGCTGTATATCTGCTTGATTTTCCAAAATATTTAACTGTGGTAAACAACAAGCATTGTTCCTTTCATCTTCTGCAGGCTCCTGTACAAGAACTTCTGGCTCTAGCTCTTCTGCGGTTACATTAGGAATCTCGAGCAATAACCTTTCCTGTTCAGCTGGTTTCTGTAGCAATTCTTTCTTTTCTAGGTACTCAAATAGCGTAATACAAAGTAAGGTCAAGGATTGAGCGATGTTCAATGGAAGGTTTACAATTTTTTATCACGTATAGGTAACACAAACAAGATGCTAAAAAAGAAAGGAAGAGAAAGATAACTAAATCTATGAAGCAAACCCAACTAATTCTAGAATTAAAGCTAAACGTAATGTCAGTAATATCCACAAATTATAACAACTAATAAAAATTTCTAGTAAATTATGTCGAGAAAGTAGGTGTGTTCCCATGACAAGAACAAGCCTCTGTCATAAACTTTGTAGGAGCATGTCAATATAGGGCCTGAATAATAAATTTTTTCGAGACCAGTAATTTTGTCCCTAGTATCAAGTGACTTTATACTGAATTCATGATAAATAAATAAATAATGTATAAGCAACCACCAAATATTTTCAGATAACATACATTTATATGTTTAGAAAGGATATTCTTTTCTCCATCCCTTCTCATTGGCATGATCTATGAGGTTCTGTAACAAACGGAGTTCTTTGGCAATCCCCTGTAACAATTTTAAGCTTGATTTTAAATGACTTCACTGACCAGCAACGACAAGTCAACAACACAACAAAATAACAAGTCAACAACACAACAGAATAACAATGTTGTAAAAACAAAGCTTTACAGATATACGTGGTTGACAAATTATGATCAGGCAAAAGTATCTCTATTTAGACATGTAAATCTTCTTTTTCTTACAGAACTGTTTTTGAATTTTCGAAAAGAAAACACATGGCATTTATTTACAGCATAACCTAATGGAATTTATATCCTGCAAGTCTGTAACTGAATTGGACTAAAGACAGTTTTTGTAAACAGAAGGTTAGTGATGTACTTGGACAGGATACATCAGTAAAAATGTTCTGTGATATCAAGGTGTGCATGGATACACTCAAGTTCAGTGATTCCTAGAAATATTCTTATATAGTTTTTCATATTTGTATTTGTGTTTGAAGGGAATAAGATTTGTGTGTTATAATTAGAAGACTTATGTTTAAAAGGGGCCCGATTTAAATTTATTTTCATCCGCCCAACAATAATTTTAATTTTATTTAATATCATATGCAGAATTATTCTTATATATTTTTCATATATTTTATTGGTGTTTATGTTTAAAGGGGATAAGGTTTGTACGTTTTGTTTAGAAATGTGTTTTAATTAGAAAAATGTTTAAAGGTTAGGCCAAATTACCAACAGACCCCCCACCATACTTTCAATGTTTCGGATACATACATATGTGCAAGCATTTGTTTACACTCTATGCACATATAATTTTTGAATTCGTAGTACTCTAAGAAAAGGGATTTTCCTCAGGCATTACCTGGTGCAAGGTAACACTATCCCATTAATTTAATAACACAAACATGAATATCCGATTGTTAAATCTATGCATGCAGATTAAACATGAATGCCTAACTCTTTTCTTTTTTTGCTGAGTAATGCCTAACTTATTATTATAACAAAAATTATAAACAGTGATGTATTGCACACATTCAAAATCAACAGTCGTATCAGGATTCGGGATAGCCTAGCGGCAAATGCTCATTGTCGACCCTTCTTTCACTGGACAAGTCATGTGCTCCAATCCACATTCCCCCACCCGGCACCCCTTATACTTCAAAACTAATATATTGAAGAAAAAAAAAGTGTACCAAAAACAATTGCTTGAACTGTTGTGCCTACTGCCTAGGATATATAAAGATCTAGCAACAAACGAACTTATTCAGTACCTTATGTGCTACCACATTAAAGCCCAAAGGGGAAAAACAAGACTTATATGTATCTCAACTTGAGAAAATAACAATAATAATAAAGGATAAACCATAAAGTGGATTCTTTTATTAGGCAAGGATAGACAAGCAAATATGGAGGAAAAAAGTGTATAGAAACCCCATACTGATGAACTAACAATAGAGACCTGACTTTGAATACATCAATGTTGATCTTGTGATAATGTGATATGACCACACTGCAGAAACAATATTTAGAAACCTACAAGATTTATTTGGTAAAGGTGGTCTCCGATCAGCCCAAACTCTTTCAGTAATAAAAATGTAGAGAATAAGACAAGTTTCTTAATTCTAAAGCTCAAGAGTAAACTCCTTATATGCAATCAGAACACGTACCTGCTTGGTTTTAACTTCATGCAGGCTTTCGGCCTTCCGTTGAAGCTCCATCTGTTAAATAAGTAATAAAGTAGACATTATATATAACTACAGTCGATAACTGGGAGGTAAATGGACGAATCACAATCTCTTTTAGTATCTTTGTCTTTGAAAATAATCACTTTATATTTCTTCTTTTACTAGACGATCCTAACACATACAAAATCTTAAAATATACATATACAATGAAAATCTTAATCACACCTTCATACATATCAAATCTTCATACTGAGTCGTACTAAATTGCAAAACATACACAATTGACAACCTAAATACATACAAAATTTTAAAATATATAAATGCAAAATGCATGATTCAAATGTATATACAATGAAAATGTATAATTATTATAAGACTGAAACATATAATTAAAATTTAATGCTCAATGGAAAGTAAAATATAATACATTACAAGTAGCTAAATGATACAGAGTAGCTAAAATATATACTACGAAAATAGTACTTGAATACAAAAACACAATCAAGTCTGAGAGTAAATCTTGTAATAGGCTCATGATTGACAAACAAATACTTTCAGGTTCACGAACAAAGTCCATGCACAATATGAACAGCTGCTCAGAACATATTTGAACCATATTAACAGTAGTTTAAAACTCATCTCGAGATCAATATAAGATTTAGATTTGAAAATATTATACAACACTGTATCAGAGAAGTTGACTCAAGTTTGGCTTTAATCACATATAACTTTTGATCCAGTAAAAATTCCTCTTCCCCGTTGAAGTATCAAGTAAGAGAACTTGGCTATATGCCTACATACATAACAGAATGATCTTCTATGAAAAAAGAAGAAACATAACAAACTTACAACAGTCGGCCTCTTGACAGAACCAGCTTTTATTCTTTGAAGCAAATCCTCACATTCTTCCTGCAAAGAACAATGCAAGGTTCCAAGGGGAAAAAAAGTAATGAGGACTTGGAACTCTCTCTCATACGATAAAGTCATGCTTACTAATTATAACTATGAAGAGACATCCCCCTATTTATCATATGCGTGCTTAAATCATCAGGTATTCTTTCAGCAGGAGAAAACCCACTGCAGCATTCATACCCCGAAGCCAACAGCCAATAGAAGCAGGCAGGCAGCTAGTCTAAGATACCTATCTCCTTGTATATTTCATCAACTTCAAGTCATCAACCAGTTGTCTCCCTCTATGTATTTTTTCCTAGTTCAGGCCATACTAGCATAGGTTCTATTTATATATTTCAACAAAGTCCACATAACCATGCATATATCATGTTCATGATATCTCGTTTTAGCCTTCTTTTCTCAGCTAGTTGTAAATTATTATCAATCAACATAGCAGTAGTCAGTTGTGTTTTGTGTGCTCCATGTGTAAATAAAACCAGCCAAGTAACTTGACTAAACCTATAATGGTTCGGTACAAGGCACGCCTTTTTATAAAAAAAGTTATGATTTGATAAGATACTGAAACAATTATGCTTCATCAGTTGAGTTGTCACCGCATAACATACTTCCAATATTGGAGGTAGCATTAATAAGAATAGAGCATATAAAACATTCCACCATTTTATTTTCACTTTGAGAAGTAGAAACCGAAATATGTAGACTCTAGATAAAGCCGCTAGGAAGATAGATCTTCTAATCAATTAATATTCAGGTAGCATAAAATGTACATATATAATTAAATAATTGACAACAAACAGGATAAAAAATGGTTCAGCATCTTGATGTTAAATATAATTAGAAGGAAAACCAGTGACCAGACCTTTTTGAAATTTTCATTTGATAGCATGGAAACAGGGATCTCTTTCTTCAAAACCGGTACTTGGAGAAAGTATTCTGTACTAACATCACCACATTCAGGGTCCTTTCTTACACCTGGAGAAACATCAAATTAAGATAAACATATCCATGAAGAACATATAGTTATATGCAATTAAATAGTAGAATGGGTTACATGAAAAGTGGGAATATTACTGACTATATCAAGGAAGAAAGGGTTTAATTGAAGCTAGTACTCTGCTTTCTCCGAGTCATTCTATATTATACGGGGAAAATTCAAGTCAATTGTTCTAATATAGAAAGAAATTTTTACATGAATATATAATGATATTGAAGCAATAGAAACAGCAACAAATAATTCTCAAGACAGATTTCTGTATTAGTAAAATTTCAAACTATAATACCACGAGTTAGGGAAGTCAGTATACACATTTCCGAGTACATCTCACTGTCTTTGTTCGATCTTTGTTTGACTCGCTGAGTTTGAGATCTGGATTAGTCTGTGCAGCAACAGCTAAATTTCCCGTCCTCAGAAAAATTAGTCATGCGTCTGTACCTTCTGTGGAAGTTGATTCCTAGAAAGTATATCATACCACCCAGATTCTTAAATGTCAAATTCTCTTCTTCGTCATCCTCNCTTTGTTTGCCTCGCTGAGTTTGAGATCTGGATTAGTCTGTGCAGCAACAGCTAAATTTCCCGTCTTCAGAAAAATTAGTCATGCGTCTGTACCTTCTGTGGAAGTTGATTCCTAGAAAGTATATCATACCACCCAGATTCTTAAATGTCAAATTCTCTTATTTGTCATCCTCTTAAGGATTTGATCTCCCTCTCATTGTAATTAATGTCATTAGAGTCACTAACATACACCAAGAAAGTTGCGACTACCTTACATACTAGCCCTGTATAAACTATCCAGCTACAAGCATTAGCATGCAAATTGGGTCCAAGCCAAGCCATAGGTGATTGCCTAAAAACTAGATACCGTAGAGAATGAATACGTCTGTAAACATTTTCTATCATATTTTAGGTAGATCTCTTCCAAATTATTATGAAAAATAATTCACAACAAACTGCTCCAAGTACCAGTAAAATTTACATGTCAATGACAACAAAACCATTACCTTGTCCAAATTAGTGAAGCAAATCAACACTAGAATTTTGTGTATATCTCTTCTCACACGTATGGGCTTGTAACTAGAGCTATATGACTTTTACTTCATTGTAAAACCTACTTGCATGATTGCATCCTGAAGATTTCTCACAATTATTTCTTCTCCAATCCCTTGTCTCGTCTCTCATAGCAGTTTCTCCATTCCACCGCATAAGATCTCTCAAATAATGTATAAGTATAAGAATTGCATTTCCTCACTATAAAGCTCCCTTATTGATGGTGAAAGTTTCTTCTAAAATTTCATTAAGTACAATGGGCGATTGAGGATCCGCTTTGCTATTCTTAATGACAACAAGACCTTGATCTCTTACAGGTTTATGCATCTACCTCATTTTCAAGCTTGGGTGTTAAACTTGAGCTTGTTTAATATTATGATCTCAGCCTCTTTTGAATATACCTGTTGGATTCTAGTAGGTCAAGAAGTTCACTGCTGTCAGGGAAAGTTCTGGATGATGAAGGATTTATTTGGACTCAGATGATTCAACAGAGATAGAGATGTTACTTTTTAGATCTAGAAGGTACCAACTCAATTACCACACTTTATGTTGAAACAAAACAAGCATTGATCTTATCTTTAACTAATCAAGAAGACTCCACACGAAGACAATGCTACTTTAAATTGTGATCTTGTTCCTAGATAATTAGTGGGTAGGTGGTAACAACAATATACCTTCTTTGATGTATAACCCTGGTATACAACTAATAGCCTACTTGACATGGAAAAGAAACAAAAGATATGCATTCAAAATCCTTATATAAATAATGTTCTGCTGTGATCGGGATCATCTGAGCAAATTCCTGGGATCAACTGGGCAAATGTCTCCTTTAGAGTTCAGAACCTCCACACCATTAAAAGGAAGTCAGTCAATTGATTATGTAAGCATGCATGCAAGTATTCCTCAACAGCTTTTGAAATATGTTGGTGGAAGAAAGCCTCAATTGTGATTAGCAAACAGTCTCCTTTTTATTTCCTAATTCAAACTGTCTTTTTTTCTTTCTACAAGAAAAGGAAATTCATGGATATTTTTCTGCAAATTTAGATAACTTTACTGAGGAGTCAGGAGTGAGTAGTATGGACTTGCAAACTTGCACAGAGTCTGTAATAAATAAATTCCTAGCTCATTCAAGACGTTTAATTCATTAGAAATAGCAAGCAAGCTTAGATAAGCATGCAAGGGAACACGCATGCCACTTGGCTCCTTCAACAATTAACAATCAGATGACCCCCCTCATTTTACAATGTCCTACAAATTCTAGTGCTAATACTTAGCTTGATTGTTTTAAAGTTGACTTGCTTCAATTTCTTTATTCCCTCCTCAGATTTCCTACACCTCTAGGAATAGGTAAGCCAGAGAGCTTCGTTTTTGTCCTATCACGTATATCTTGACAAATTTGTCTTTCATTCTCTTGTATTGGCTCCTTGAATCGCACTGTTGCACCCAATGTAACTCGTTCCGAGACATATCATTGGGTTCATAAATATATAAAGGAAAAAAAAGGAGGTTTCAGAAATAAGATAGAGCTCATAAAGATGACATGTTAAGATTGATGAAGTAGAATAGAGGAAATAAAGATGGACACTGTCAACCAGGACAAAAATGAAACTACCTAAAGATCTCGGCAAGGAAGGCCAGAAAATTTTCATTCTAATCCCAAACAAATTGTAGTGTTGCACACTATTCAAAGTTTAGGTAGAAACGATGAGGGTCTACTAATACGGGAGACATATACATGGTTATGTAATGATTTACGAAGATACTAAGCAGCAAGCCAAATCTCCTGAAAACATATATATCAGCAGAATTTCTCACCTGTTTCCAAACTATTTTCTCTTAATTAAAAAAAACTCACTTATGTTCATTAATAGTGGGGGGATAAACATCTAACTTCCATCATTCATCATTTAGGCTTCGAAATGACAACATTATCGAAGTCCTATTTAATTTTAGAGTTCCTTTGCATGACTTGGCTTGGTGCTTGTCAATTGTGCCTTATGAATCAAGCGAATGTATTGAAAGGTAATACTAAAGTTAATATAACAAGCAGTATTTGGTAACAATGCATATAGCATCAGTACGAAAAAATACCTATATACATATAATAAGCAGTACCTGTTACTTGAAGAAGCTGGTGGGAGTTTTTCTGGGAGTAGTCATGTGGGTCAGATTTAATCCTTACGTAGCTTCCCACCACTTTACTCTCAAATGTTACAGGATCCTTCAGAAGCTCTTGAATTAAACTTCTTGTCAGATAAACAAGATTGATGTTTTCAGGAATTATAGAAGCAAAACAGCTTTTTGGAGTCTCGGGAACCTTTTTTGAGTTGGGGGTAACTTTGTTACCCAAAATTGAAGCTTTCCGCTTCCGAGACCCTGTCTTCACATTCTCCTCCTCTTCAGAATTGCTTGAATCTTCATCATCTGATGACTCATCACGGTTTTCAGCAAGGTGTGGAAACAGCAATTCATGAATTTTTATACGAAGCACAAACTTTTTTCCAAACAGATAACGAAGCCATTCATCACACTCAACTCTCTTTTTCTTTGATGGCTTTATAAGGTTATTTTTGCTGACATATTCATTGACTATGTTTGTCAAATCCTGTTGAGAAATCTTTTTTTCAGTCTCTTTACCAATTTCTTTTAGAAATTCAATGAGAGGTTTTGATCCCCACCCATCATATTCCATCTTCTTTGTTTTGGCTGTTTTCTTTGACTTTGGAGGAACATACAACTGATCGACAGAGTCCTCCTCCCAGAAATCTTCTTTTGCCATGGATCTCATAAAATCAAAAACCAGAAATTGACTATGATTTAGAGTTGTCTTGTTAACAGTCCTCACTTGGGCATCTCAAGTAACATGTGCATCAACGCATCTATAGTAGGATATCGAGCTTCTCTTAGAAATCAGCCTCAGCCTTGAAGACTAGTGAGTTATTGAAGCATGCTGAAAGCCTTTTCTACAAGCAGTCTCGAAGCTTTCAAATGCTTAAGTAATTCAAGTAGTGCACCTTTAACCTGAAGACAAAACATCTAGATTAAAATGACTAGAATATAGTTGTTAAATTAATAGCTTAATTCACACCCTATAAAAGTACAGATATTAAGATATAGCACAAATACAACCCCTAACAATGAAAAAGGGGTAAAAATACGATAATAAAGGTGCAGCCACAGTATAAATATATGTATAATTTATACAAATTAGAATAGAAGCTCTTAAGCAATCATCGGTAGGTAATAATAAAAAGGCTAAGTTATTGAGCAAATAATAGAAGAAATCATATTAATGAGACACTTCTCCATCTACTGATTAATTCAAGATACGAGTATAGTTAATGAAACAACTTATGGGCATATTTACTAACTTTTCATTATTAATTTTCAGCGGGGAACACAAACATAATTAGAAACAATGGCACATAGTATCACACACGTATCAGTCCAAATACGCATCATGCTGAATCATATTCATAATCCCACAAATGGCTATAACAAGTAACTCTTAAGACAAATACGAAATACCTCAACTCGATCTATAGAAATTTAGGGTTGACGGCGACCTATGACCAAGCCACGACCTAGGCTTTACAATGTGGTGGGGCAATTTAGGTATCTCAATCTAGCCTACGGTAAATAGGGCGGCCCTTGCCCTTTTGGCATGGGGGATTGGGCCAGCATGAGAAGCAATTTTGGGCGGTGAGGAGAGCAAGGGGTTTACATCATCCCCGCAAGAAAAACTACCCCTCAATATTCATATACATACTATAAGCCCATACTGACTGGCGGCCCAAAAAAGAGTTCGTATAGCTCATGCACCATAAAGAAAACAAAATCATTGAGATTTATAATTGAAGAAACCACCAAAAAAAGGTATACCGTATACTGTTACATAAAAGAACTGTACATACATATAAGAAATTATCCAGGATAAATTGATAGTAGTTGAGATACAGCTTTAGATGAAAAAATACAATATAACTTGGCAGGGCATTTGAGTAAAATGGATGGCTAAACTCCATTTAATACTTAAACCTACAACTAATTTATCATATTCCTTCCAAAAAAATATATGGTTCACCTCCCTGTGCAACACTCAATAACATTAATATAGTCTTTATCTAACTGCTGCTCCTCAGAAGTCAGAACACACGCCTCTAACAAAGTTCAAGACACCAATTAACAAAGAATATGGCCCATAAATTCCATATTACCTTGTTCTAAGCTTAAAAGGTTCACTAATTAACATAACTTTATCATATCAAAATTTTCCATTCTGAAAATTTCAAAAAGCCACCAGCTAATAATATCAACAAGTTGCAACAGAAGTTGCCAAGGAAACATACTCTCTTAAAAAAATAATTTACTTAGTTGAAAGCCAAATACAACAGACATGTACCACAAATAAATACTCAGAAATGCACTAAATTAGATACATGCACAATGAAACAAACAGTGATATAGAGTCAATAAATTTAAATACCAATTAAAAGAAGTCGATAACTATGATCTTAATAACAACACACAAAGAGAAAGAAGGAAAAAACACTTATTGATTTAGGCTATGCAGCTTAAATGCTGATTGAAACCAATGAGTATGAGCATAAATATATAACATATGTGTGTATGTGTGTGCGTGTGAATTTCATGTGTGTGCGCGCACGAATTCCACAGTAGCTAGTAATAGTAATATGCTTTAACGCAGAAAGATTTTTATAGTAAGGAGGTTCATATACTAATACTAAACCTACAACTAATTTCTTAAAATTCTTCTAAAACATAAATCTCTGGATCTCTTCCCGCTGCAACACCCAAAAAAATATTAAGACCGTCTTTCATGTAAGTCCTTCTCCTCAGCACAGACACCTCTTATGAAGCTCAAGACACTAATCAACAAAATTTACAGTTCATAAATTTCATCCGACCTTAATGTATAAAAACGATCTCCAAAAAAAGGTCAATCATTCTTGCATGTATACTAAATATTTCCGAATTTCAAGAAGTTGTCATCTGAAAAAAATATACCAGTATTAACAACTGAACTTCCTTATCCTCCAGTAAAAAGAATAGCCTGCTTAAATTAAGTCTCTTCGTGATAAACTTTCATTTCTAAAAGTTCCCCGAACAAAATGTATTCCTTACATGCCTAGCATTATAAACTCATGTATACCCCTATTCTCTTAGTAACCTCATCGGAAACCAAAAACCCTATCTAAAAACGAATACAAATCAAAACCGAACACACTTCCACCAAATAACCACATCTCCAATCACTCACTAACAAAAAGTAATACCAAAACATATTGCTTCTCACCACAGAAAAATCATACTTAAAAGGTTCACTAATTAAAAAACTCGAGTAAATCATCATTTTCCATTTCCGAAAATTTTGAAAAACCTTTACATCAACAAGGTTACAAACTTACAACACAAATCAAGGTACCTAAACATAACAAAGTCAGTTAAACATATAAATTACCTAATTAAGAGCTAAAAAACAACATAAATTTACCACAAATAAATACAATAAAATCAAAAACACATTAAATTAAGTACATGCACAAGGAAACAAACACAAATACAAAATCAATAAATCAAAACATCATTAAAAAACTATAAACATATATATAACATATCGATGTAGCGTAACTGCGTGAAAAAATAATAGAAAACAATGAGTATACATATAATTTGTGTGTGTCTATGTGCGAGAGAGAGAGAGAGAGGGGTTTTCACCGGAATTTAGACGGAGAGTCGGTGAGAGCTCAGGAGTCGCAAGGTTTGTGCGAATACACACAAGAAATGTATATATATAATTTTGATTCGGTTTCTATATATTTGGGGAAATAATATAATACAAACTTATATCTGTGTCGGATCAATAACTAATATTCAGTTATATTTATTTTTTATATTATATTTTATTAATATTTATTATAAAATTTTATAATGTTGAAAATTTATATTAATATAATATAATATTATTCAAGTTATATAAAAATAGCACTATCGAGATTAGAGTTATATGTTATTATACAATAATATTTATATATTAATATTCATAAATTTTAATAATATATTAAATAAAAATTATAGAATAAGTATGATTTTTAAAATAGAAAATATAGAATATAATTTAAATATAATATTATCCGTGATGAGTTGTATAAAAAAATTATAGGGGTTAGAGTTGTATGGATGATATATATTCTTTTTAAATTTTATTAAAATTGAAATGATTAAGATCATTTTTATAATTGATTTAAAATTGGACGGTTAGGATGTTTTTTATAATTATTAGAACTTTTAATTTTTAAATTATAATAATATAGTATATATATGGTTNAATAATATAATACAAACTTATAACTGTGTCGGATCACTAAGTAATATTTACTTAAATTTATTTTTTATATTATATTTTATTAATATTTATTATAAAATTTTATAATATTGAGAATTTATATTAATATAATATAATATTATTCGAGTTATATAAAAAGAGCACTATCGAGGTTAGAGTTATATGTTATTATATAATGATATTTATATGTTAATATTCATAAACTTTANATTAATATAATATAATATTATTCGAGTTATATAAAAAGAGCACTATCGAGGTTAGAGTTATATGTTATTATATAATGATATTTATATGTTAATATTCATAAACTTTAATAATATATTAAATACGGAGTAAAAGTTATGGATAAGTATGATTTTTAAAATAAAAAATATAGAATATAATTTAAATATAATATTATCCGTGAGTTGTATAAATGAAGGACTACCGGGGGTTAGAGTTATATGGATAATATATATTCTTTTTAAATTTTATTAAAATTGAATGATTAAGATCATTTCTATAATTTATCTAAAATTGGACGATTATGATCTTTTTTTATGATTACCAGAACTTTTAATTTTTAAATTATAATAATATAGTATATATATGGTTTTTCTAGCCTTTCCACACTTTTTTGCCGTGAGTCCGTGAGCTGATTTTAATTGATATGAATTTTTATGTATGAAAAAATAACAATGTATTCAATAAAAATTTATCAAACTCATAAAAAATTAGTTGTACTCTAAAATATATATAATAATTTTTGTTTTACAATCACAACTGCACCTTCATGTTATTTGTTTTGTTTTAAATGCACAGAGTTATTATTATGTGTTATTTTATTTTATTTGATTTAAACTTGTTACAAAATAAGTAAAATAATTAAGAAAGTGATACTATTCCCAAATTCAACACAGTTTAAGCGACTAAAATTATAACCGATGTGTGCACATTGCATTTTATTTATTGAGTAATATTAAGTATCCCAAATTTAATTCCAATCTTTTTTATGAAATGACATAGCATTACATATGATTTGATTTGTTTTAATTCGTGTACGTATATGCATGTACTCCAACTCTCATATTATTAAAAGTTACTGATTACACACGTGACAACTTATCATTTGGAACAATTTTTGAAGTATCTAGTATTTTTCTTATTTATCTTTCTATAAATAAAATTATTTAATGGAGATGGTAAATAGAGTGGTATCTCAACTTATATCCGGCTTGAAAATATGATACATGTCTCATATCTGTTTTATAAATGATCCAAATCTGACGAAAAAATTAAACCCGGATAAAATATGATCTCGGATATGAGCACTCATATACCCACTCAGATTATGTATCATATTATTTTTTATAAAATAATTATACCCGAATATTCGAATATGATCCATGGTTCATATTCGATTCGAACACATATATAAATTATATTTTTAGTCCATTAAATTTCTAAGTAAATAGTGATTTTATAATTTTTTTAATATCTTATATAAGTTTAAATTTTCACAAAATTCGATTTATTCACTGTGATAAATTATATATACATAAATTTTAATTCATAATTATTATGTTTTTATAATATTATATTTATTTGACTAATTGATAATCATTTGAATAGTTGAAATAAAAATGATATTTAATGTCAGTGGATAATATTTGACTCATATTTGATGGATCATAAACTACCCAGTTAGGAAATAAAAAATATGGTACTGACTTATATTTGGTTTGGATCCGAACCTCATATACCCGAGATCGGTTTGTATCCGAATAAAATGATCCCGGATCCAAATTTAGACACACTAAAAACAAAACGATCTCATACTTGAACACATGGGTGTTCAGTTCCACTCGGATCATTTTACGGCCCTAATGATAAATAAGAGAGAATTCAAATTTTAAATTTATTTAATCATATATCGTATAAAACAATTAAGATTGTGTTTGGTAGTTTTAATTTTATTTTAAATGATGAATTTTAAATAAGAGGATTTGAGTTAACATTTCAAATTCTCATATTTGTACTAATATTTAAATACCTTGAAATTTAAATTAAATATAAATTCAAATTTTTATGATAACTCAAATATGTTATTTAATCAAATTTAGAATTTCAAATGAAATTTATGTTCCCAAATAGGCCCCAAGGGTATTTATCAAAAATACTATTTTTTAATATTTTTTATGCTTTTATTATGTTTTGATTTTTTTTTTTGCAAAAATATGGTTTACAACTAAAATTAATTAAATAAAACTTTTTATATACAATTTGTAAACAAATACAACTTTTTTTTAAAAAAAATTGAAGTTGTTCGTGGTTGCATTTTAGATTGATTTTAGTTGAATAAAGTCGCATTTTTACAAAATTTTAAAAACATATTTTTACAAATAAATAAATAAATAAAATATTTGGTACTTTTCAAAAAAGCCCAATAATTAATTGACAAAAACACACTTCACTACAGTTTTATAATCTTTTTAAATTTTTATGAAATTATCTTTGTAATTTAATAAAATGTTAACGAATAAATAATTAAAATAT
>QRFB01014089.1:0-24599 GCA_008931105.1 Oenanthe javanica
ATCCTGCGGAGGGTTTCGCTATTTTGATTTATTTTTCGCGTTTATTCCACTGCGTTTGTGCCTAGAAACCCTTCAGAGATACTACTAATACCAGTGGTGGATCAACATGTCATCCTGGCAGGAACTCAGGGGGAGATGATGGATCAACTAGCAGAACATAACATCACAATGAATATGGAGCAAAGATCATCCTTTTGAATTGATCATAGGTGATCCAGATGTTGGAGTTAGAACCNATTAATCTATAATATCAAGATTAAAGGGATTATATTACATGGAACATTATTCAAGAAAGACTTAATCGAATCACCGATTTATTATTATTACTTGGGTAGCAATGATGTATTACTAGATNTAAATGAATGTTTATTTTCAGTTTTTCTATCTCAAGAAGAACCAAAGAAGGTTGAATATGTATTAACTGATCCAGATTGGGTTCTTGCCATGCAAGAAGAGCTCAATTAGTTCGAGAGACAAGAAGACAAGATGGATCTGCGATTGGCACAAAATGGGTATACAGGAACAAGTTAGACAGTGATGGCATTGTTACAAGAAACAAAGCCAAACTGGTGGCAAAGGGTTACTCCCAGGAAGAGGGAATTGATTATGACGAGACCTATGCACCAGTTGCAAGACTTGAAGCCATCAGGATATTTCTGGCATTCGCAGCACATTCCAATTTTAAAGTCTATCAAATGGATGTGAAGAGTGCATTTCTGAACGGAAAGCTAGAAGAGGAAGTATATGTGGAACAGCCCCCTGGCTTTGAAAATCAAGAGTTTGCTAATTTTGTGTATTTTCTATTCAAAACTCTCTATGGACTAAAGCAAGCACCGAGGACATGGTATGACACACTCTCTGAGTTTTTACTTGAAAATGGTTTCTTTAGAGGTTTCATAGATAAAACTCTCTTTTATAAATTGCATGAAAAAGATATGATATTTGTCCAAGTTTATGTTGACGATATTATATTTGGTTCTACTAACGAAAACTTGTGNCTCAAGCAAGCACCGAGGACATGGTATGACACACTCTCTGAGTTTTTACTTGAAAATGGTTTCTTTAGAGGTTTCATAGATAAAACTCTCTTTTATAAATTGCATGAAAAAGATATGATATTTGTCCAAGTTTATGTTGACGATATTATATTTGGTTCTACTGACGAAAACTTGTGTAAGAGATTTGCTAAGTTAATGGAGAGTATGTATGAAATGAGCATGATATGTGATATTTCATTCTTCCTTGGACTACAAGTGAAGCTAAAGGAAGATGGGATTTTTATTTGTCAATCAAAGTACGTAAGGGATCTTCTGTGAAAATACAGTCTAGAAGATTCTTCACCGGCAAAAACCCCAATGCCAACAGCCACCAAGCTTGACAAAGATGAAACTGGTAAGAAAGTTGACATCACAAGCTACAGAGGTATGATAGGCTCATTATTATATCTAACTGCTAGTAGACCCGATATAATGTTTTCAACATGCTTATGTGCAAGATTTCAATCTGACCCTAGGGAATCTCATCTTATAGCCGTTCAACGAATATTTAGATATCTGAAGGGTACACCAAATCTTGGAATTTGGTACCCTAAAGATACAGGTTTTGAACTAATAGGCTATACAGATTCAGATTATGCAGGGTGCAGGATGGACANTTGACCTAATAGGCTATACAAATTCAGATTATGCAAGATGCAGGATGGACAAGAAAAGTAATTCTGGAAGCTGTCAGTTTCTGGGAAGTCGGTTGATCTCCTGGTACAACAAGAAACAGCACTCAGTATCTACCTCGATAGCCGAAGTAGAATACATTGTGGCAGGTAGTTGTTGTGCACAGATCTTGTGGATAAGGAATCAGTTAAATGACTATGGACTTGTGTTGAACAAAATTCCAATTTTTTGTGACAACACAAGTGCTATAGCTATTTCCAACAATCTTGTATAACATTCACGAACCAAGGACATTGATATAAAGTATCACTTTATCCGAGAGCATGTCATGAATGGAACTGTGGTGTTACATTTTGTATCCACAAAAGATCAAATAGCCGACATCTTCACGAAACCACTTGATGAATCCACTTTCTCTAAGTTGGTTAGTGAACTAGGGATGTTAAATAATGGCTAATTTTTGGTTGCTAGGAATTAATTTAAGCTCATAAATATTAAATGTTAATATTTAAAGAATTTATGAGACTTGAATTAATAAAATCCTAGAGCTTATGAATTTTTGGAAAATTATCTTAAGATTAAATNGCTCATAAATATTAAATGTTAATATTTAAAGAATTTATGAGACTTGAATTAATAAAATCCTAGGGCTTATGATTTTTTGGATAAATTATCTTAAGATTAATTTAATATTCTTAATAGATAATTATTTCAATCATAGCATAAGTACTTATATTTAATTTAAGCATTTATTAACATTAATGTAAATTATTGTATAATTTATTAATTATTTTTGTACATTGATAAATGATTATATTATTAATTATTTAATTAATTTACTCATTAAATTAATTCAAGCATGAGTTAATTTAATTCCTAAATTAATTAGAATAGTTAATAATATAAATATTTATTATATGTCTTTAATAATTTAGTAATATATAAATTATTGTTATTTATCTTAAAGTTTTTAAAATAAATTGCTTGTTGATATTTATTTTATTATTATTAATTTATCTAGAATTTGAATAAGATTTTTATTATTTTATTTCGAATTTAGAAACAATTAATAATATAAGTAATTATTTTATATTATTCTATTATATATTATTATTCTATAATAATTTAGCATGACTTATTTTATAAAGAAAATCGGCTTTGACTTTTTATTTTAATAAAAAGTCATACCGAGTATTAATTTAAAATAAGTCATACCGACCATTAGTTTTATTTTCTTTTCTGTTTTAATATTAAATAAAACTCGGTATGACTTTTGAAAAGTCATACCGAGACCTGATTGATTTGATATTTGTTTTATTTTTCGGTATGACTTTTTAAAAGTCATACTGATTATTATAGATTTTATATAATATGTTTTATTCTGTTTTTATTACAAATTAAATCAGTATGACTTTTTAAAAGTCATACTGAGTTTTATTTGTTTTTATTTCTATTTATTAAAAGTCATACTGATCGTTTTTAAAGAACAGATATACCCACATGATACATACACAGTACTTGCGTATGACTGTTGAGAAACTAACATAAATCATTCGATTTTGATTCCCTCAACTGCTATCAATTGCTAGTTCTTGATTGTTAACAAGCTTTGCTTGCTTATTACTGATAAAAATGATTAAAAGCAATCAAACTCTGTCCGATTTTTGTTAAAATCGAACTGAATGATCTTATTCTTGGACAAATCAAAGCCAAGTGGTGATTTCTGTGATTAGAGGACTAGTGTGTAGTAATTTTTTTGATTAAAAATGAATTGGGGATTAATAGCAAATAGGGTTTTTAATTTATCTGTATAATTTTTGATTTTTGGACTTGTAATTAATATTTTACTGTTTTATTGCACCTTGTAATTTAATATTTATAATAGTATTAATTAAAATGGCTGGAAATTGCGAGATTGTGAAGACAAATTTTGTAGGATTTTTTAATCCAGTGAACTGCTCAGTTAAGAGGTTTAGGCTGTGGATCATATTTTTGAATGAGCATTCACTAGTAAGGATTGTAATTACATTGGACCCCCAATTACAAATTATTGCATTAAGGGCCTTGTACTCTACAACTAGGAATAGATCAATTGCAGCGAGAGTACAATTTTCCTTCACCATTGGAGAACGTGAGTACATGGTGACTGAAAATGATGTAAACATGATCTTAGGGTTCCCAACTGATAATTTTGTTAACCTACCAACTGTTCCAGAAATACTTGAATTCTTCTATGCAATTCAGTATCAAGATGACATTTATCTAGTAAAGTTGTGTAAAGCCAAGTTGGTAAGCGAGTGGGACTAGTTCTTTGATACTCTAGACAAAGTGTTTGCCCCCACAACAAAGAGAAACTTCAACAATATCTCTTCTCTTATCCAAAATATTGGGTATTCAGTGGCCCATAACAAACGAATAAATTTCGGGAAGCTGATATTGAAGGAAATAGTAAAGAAAATGGGAACGCTTGAGAGCAGGGAACAGAATTTGATGTGCTACTATCCAAGATTTCTGATGCTTTTCATGAATGATTTACTTACAGATGAGGATAAAGCATTGTTCCAAGACAGTCTTGTACAAGAGTCTCCAACTTCACAAAGGAACTTATTCACTAGGCTCAGCAACAAACTCAAGTATCCAACCGTGCATGTGGTAAGAATAGACTATATGCGTGAGATCATGGATCAAATTGTAAATCCAGCACAGGCTCAACCGCATCAGCAAGAGCCAGAGCAAATTCAAGATCCAGTACCAATGGAAGTTGAAAACTCTGCACAGCTTTTACTTGCTGCTGCTCAACATGCAAAACATGAGGCAGAGGTACAACAGGTAATAACTCACACTTTAGCTTCCAATTTCCTACCTATAAATATAAGTAATATACATTTAAATTTATCTGTGGCAGACTATGATTGTGGTCATACACTTCAGGACTTCGGCTATGAACCTGACAACACACAGGTTCAATCCCAACATGAGATAAAACCTCAAACAGTTTCTCCTACACCAACTTCTTTAAGTCATATCAGAAAAAGGAAGAAACCTGTTAGAAAAGTAAGGGGTAGAGGTATCACGGTGAGTGAACCCGGAGCTCTGTCTCCACCTTCTAAAAGATCGAGGAATGAACCAGAGAAAACTGTAGACTCATCATTATCCTCTCAATGGGATATGGAATTTGAAAAGGCAATTGAACAGCCACTGGACTCACTTGATCAAACGGGTGATTCTATTGAAATTCACCGTCTAGCCGCGACATCCTGTGAAAAGTCAAGCACACTGCTAGCGCTCATACTAGCAGGACCTCCACTTGAAGAAACACAATTAGATGAGGGAACAATAAATGAAGAAAATCCCTTTGAAATAAACTTGTCGGATGCCACATTTATAGTGGGCCAAGACATTTTGGATGCAGTGCAGCATCATATGTAATTACAGGTATTAAGAGGCATCACAGACTCTAACGAGCCAATCTCTACATTGTCTAATGTAAAGCATAATGTAACGTAATATGTAATAGTGATAACGATAACTTAACTAAGAAACAAAGATAGATAAATAATACTAATATGCAGCACATGAATCCAGAAGGACATGTAAACAGGAATCATACATACATCATTGCAGAGCATTCAAGATGAAAGATTTACTGAACGTCAGCGAGAGAAGTTCATTAATATGTTCAGGCCTCAACAACAAATAAGAGTTCAGAAGATTTCACATTAAAGACAGTGTAATGATTTGAGTATAAATGTCAAAGGGTTTCAGTGATCAGAAGCAATGCCACAGTCCAAAGTTAATCAGCTGAAATAGAACAAAAGTCAAGGGAATTCAATTCAGTGTTAGTCATTTGTGAACTAGACCAGTGCACTAAGCGCAAACACAACTAGAAAAGAATTATCTTGGTTAATCAGAAGAAAATCAGTTGATCAAGCCAGAAGAGTGAAAACCTAGTAATAATTACTTCAAGAATTCAAGATATATATTAAGGCAAGTAATACTACATTTGGTGGTTAATACACAGGTGAAACATTGTGTGATGCACAACAAACTTCACTTAAGAGAAACAAACCAAGTTCAAAAGCTAAGGGAAGTCTAAGTAGAGGTTTGTGGTGCCTGCACAAGGGAATGAGAGTGCAGGCGCAACAAAACCTGTTGTGGTGCAACATAGCCATGTCAAGGCGCAACAAAAGATAGCTTGAAGATTTTGTGGCGCCTACACACTGCAACTAGTGCGCAAGCGCAACAAAAGCTTAACTAGGTGCAACATAGATTTTGTGGAATGTTTCTAAGGCATTAGTGTCGCCTATACAAGGATACAACTGTATAGGCGCAACTAAATTGATCTAGTGGCGTAACAAAGGTAATTTGGCGCAACAAACACGTCCAAGGCGTAACATACATTTTAGTGGAACCTACACACCACCAACACACTTGCAGGCGCAATAAAGGACTTGTACATTGTTGAAAATCATTTTCCAAAAAGCCTACATAATATATATGGGTGAAAATCAATATGGACAGTAAGACATTCATTCATCTTTAACACAAAAGACATACAGACGGGAACTTCATTAAAGACATACATTAAACTCACCCAATTGTATGTTTGTTGTAATATTGATTGAACACATTGAAGCTAATCATTTGATTAGAAGTGTAGAATCTCAGAGATTTAATAATATATTATTATTTCCCCGAATCTTTGTGTTTCAACTACTGTAATTTTTATATCTCAAGAACACAAACACTTAATCCGCAATTAAACAAAAAATCTACCAACATCATATTCAACCCCCCCTTCTATGATGATTTAGGACCTAACAATTGGTATCTGAGCTTGTTGATTGAAGTTAAAAATCAAGATCTAAAAATAGTTTCTCGAAAAAGTGAATTTTTAGATCTAGAAAAATTTATATTGAAATTTCTTTATTATTTAAAGTAAATTCAATTTCGAATTTTTTAAAGATTTTAAATCCACTAATTTTAAAAAGACCATCAATCATCAAGAATTCAAATTAAAATTTTATTTCTCAAAATTTTATTTTTATTTGAATTGATTTTAATTTTTAAGAAATTAATTATTTCTTGAGATTTAAAATTCTTCACAACCATGAGTACCCAAAAACTTAGCAGCATCAAAATCCCTACCTTTGATAAAATGAACACATTTTATGGAAGAAGAAGATGTCCACTTTCATTAAATCAGCAAATTCTCAATACATGGGAATTCTGGAAAATGGACCCTATGTACCTCAAAAGTTAACACTAGAAACAGTTTCAGAAGATGGCGAACGGATTCCGCAAGGATTTACCCCAAAAGAACCTTCAGAGTTTACTGACACTGATAAAGATAGAGTTTCATGGGACAATCATCTTTAATGCATCCTGATGGATTCTTTGGACATAACAATGCTTAATCAAGTGATAAATTTCACAAGTGCCAAACAGATGTGGGATACGATAGATCTGCTAATTGAAGGTACATCAGAAGTGAAGGAAAACAGGCTAGATATACTTACCTCCCAATACGAAGCTTTCAAGTCATGACCTGGAGAAAGTATCACTCAAGTATTTGAGAGGTACAATATATTGTTAAATGACTTGTCACTGCACGGAAAGGCCTACTCACGTAGGGAGATCAACAGAAAATTTATGTTGACACTGCCAGCACATCTGGAACACAAAATCTCTGTATCAGAGAAAGGAGTGACATAAATGACATGTCCATTGAAATTCTTTATGGGAAGCTCAAGACTCATGAAATGGAGCAAGAGCAGAGACATATCATTTATGATTCAGGTACAGTGGACAGTAAGAATACAACACTATTGAAGACTACAGCTCTTGTAGCCAAAGATTTTGCTGTCACAGAGACTAGCACAGTAAAGCCTACAGTTGAGAAAGAAGAAATTCTGGAAGCTGAATTTACAGAAAACACTCAACCAGGTGATGAAGACAACTTCTACTCAATAGAAGAACTTGAACAATTCCAAAATAAAACAATGGCCTATATGGCAGGAAAGTTCTAAAACCTCAGGTTTAGAAGGAACCCCAAGTACAAATTCAAGAGTAACACCAGTTACAGTGGTTCCAGCTTCAGAAATAACAACCGAGGTGGATCGTCTTCAGGGTCTTACAATAAAGGAGGTTATAAGACGGGGATGGTAGACCGTAGTAAGTTCAAGTGCTACAACTGCGATGAACCCAGACATTTTGCAATAGAATGTCGAAAGCCGAAGCAAGTAAAAGAAATAAAGGAGTCATATGATGAACTCAAGCAGAAATATGATGCACTAGTGAAGAAGCATCAGGGCAGAGCTTATATAAAGGAAGGAAATAGCTGGGATGATTCAGACAACGATAAAGAAGAGACTTATGGAAATATTGCTCTAATGGCTGACTCTTCAGAGGCATCACCTCAGTCATCGAAGGTATCATTTCTTTCCTCCGTTGACATGTCTAATTCTGAATATAAGAAAACTGTAGAAGATCTCAGTATAGAAATGTTTAACATACATACAAACATGCTAGCATCTGAAGAATAGAATGTTTAACTAGTTCTAAAGAATAAAATGCTAGAAGCTAGAAACGAAGAACTAGAGCTTGAATGTGTTAACCTAGAAGATCTAAAACAGAAAATAGAATACCTTCATAATAGAGATAAATGCAACCAGGAAGTAGAGACTGCGCTTAGGAATAAAATTTCTGAGTTAGAGTTGAAACTTCAAGCTTATAAGAAATCTGCAAATCTGGTAAAAGAGGCAATAGATAAGCAAGTCATAGGTCAGAAAACTGGAATAGGATTTGACTATGACAAGAAGGCAGGAAAGATGCATATAGAATCAATTGCTGAGAAAAGTCATGTGAAGCAAGACATTCCACATGTATTAAAAAATGTCACTAAGCTCTTATATAAGAAGTTTATCATTCAACCCTTAGATGAAAAGGAAATCTTAATGAAAGAAGAAATTCTTGCTGAGGATCAAAAGAAAGAGGAAGAAAATAAACAAAAATTGCCTAAGAAATCTGTGAAAATTATAGAACCTAAGGAACAGATTAAAAATAATTTAGGCAACAAAAATGGAAAAATAGGTGTTAACAAGAAAAATGATTATGCATATTCTCCCAAAACAATTAGGAAAGTTTGTAATAATTTTAATTCTACTGGTCATCTTACGCATGCATGCAATAAGATAAAAGTAGTAAAAACAGAAACTCCTAATGTGCCTACCATGCCTACCATGTCTATCCCTCGTCAACCATCTGGAAAAATAGGATGCATGCCATGTGCTTTCAACATCATGTCTGCATACATAAACTTGATGAACACATCATTCAATACTTGCATAAATACAAATGCCAACATGAATAGAAAGCATGTTAGGATAAAGACTGCTAGTCCTCCTAAGACTAGGAAGGAAGCCCCTGTCCCTAAGCTTAAAGACACTCCTGTCAAGGCTAAACCAAAGGGCAAGGGCACTGTCGATGAGAAAGACAAGTACCAGAAAAGTTCTACAGCTAAATTTGTTTATTCATCTAAGCCTCTTGGACCCAATCAAATTTGGGTGCCAAAGAAAAAGTAATCAATCTATGGTTGTAGGGAATAGCAAAGAACAAGCGGGTCATGTGGATTCTCGACATCGGCTGTTCTAGGCATATGACTGATGATAGAACCCTGCTATCAGATGTGATTGAGAAAGCTGGCCCGATAGTGACCTTTGGAGATAACAACAAGGGATTCACAATGGGATATGGAAATCTGGAAATTGGCAATGTTATCATAGAAAATATCTCTCTTGTAGATGGATTAAAGCACAACCTTCTAAGTATCAGTCAGTTCACTGACAAGGGCTATAAAGTAACTTTCGAAAAATAAAGATGTGCAATCCAAAACAGGAAAGATACGAAGCTTGATCTTCAAGGAGTGAGAAAGGGGAATCTATTTGTAGCTGACTTATTCTCCACAAGCAAAGGGGAAGTTCAATGTTTTTACAGCAAAGCTTTAACAGAGGATAGTTGGTTATGGCATAAAAAACTTTCACACCTGAACTTCAAGGCAATGAACTCCTTAGTTAAGAGGGAATTTGTTAGAGGTTTACCTGAGATAGAATTCTGTCAAACAGGTTTATGTGTAGCATGTGGAAAAGGGAATTCAAATAAAGCATCTCACCAAAGAAAAGACTCTTCATACATTACTGAACTACTGTAACTTTTGCATATGGATTTATTTGACCTAGTAAATGTCATGTCAATGTGAAGGAAGAGATATGCACTAGTAATTGTAGATGACTACTCTAAGTACACGTGGGTGTTGTTTCTAGCCTCAAAGGATGAAGCCCCTTAAACAATCATTGATCACATAAAGAAGATAGAGTTAGAAGCTGGTTTGCCTATCAGGAAAATTAGGTCTGACAATGGAACAGAATTCGAAAATGTAACCCTGAATGATTTCTGTATTGAGAAAGGGATTTCAAGACAATATTCAGCGCCCAGAACTCCACAACAAAATGGAGTAGTAGAAAGGAAGAACAAAACTTTAGTTGAACCAGCAAGAACTATGCTAAATGAAGCTAAGTTACCTTTATACTTCTGGGTTGAAGCAGTCAACACAGCTTGTTACACTCAGAATCGTACCCTGGTAAATAAAGATCATGACAAGACTCCATACAAGATAATGGCAAACAAGAAACCAACACTGAAATATTTTCATGTGTTTGGAACAAATTGCTTTGTACTGAAAGATGATGGGCATCCAGGAAAGTTCGAATCCAAGGCTCATGAAGGCATATTTCTTGGCTACTCTCTGGAATCTAAGGCATACAGGGTTTATATGATTGAACACAAAAAGGTCATTGAAAGCATGAATGTAACTTTCGATGATCTCAAGCTCCCAAGCCTCCAAAGAAAAGATGACAATGAAACTCTGTAGTTTAAAAATTTGAACTCAGATGAAGGTGTAGAAGAACCTGAAGCTGCAACAGAAAATCAAGCAATAATTAAGAATATCAACAATGATGATTCTGACCCTAGTAGTGGAAACAGTGGAAGATTCATAGAAACTACTAGTAGTGGCAGAGAATCTCATTCTCAACCAAGTAGTAGCTTAGGGGGAGCAACAGAAGGATTTACTAGTAGCACCCAGCACATTAATGATAATCAAGCCGAATCATCAAGAGCAAATCTACCTAGGCATAGGGTGTGGAGTAGAGATCACCCCTTTGAGTTGATACTAGGAGATCCAGATGCTGGAGTCCAAACTAGACGTGCTTCTCAGAATGAATGTTTATTATCTAGTTTTCTCTCTGAGATAGAGCCAAAGAAAGTTGAAGAAGCACTAGAAGATCCAGATTGGGTTATTGCTATGCAAGAAGAACTCAATCAATTTGACAGATAAAAAGTCTGGAAACTGGTACCCAGGCCAAATAATAAGTCTATAATTGGCACTAAGTGGGTATTCAGAAATAAACTGGATGAAGATGGCATTGTTACGAGGAACAAAGCCAGACTTGTTGGTAAAGGTTATTCCCAAGAGGAAGGAATAGATTATGATGAAACATATGCACCAGTGGCAAGGCTTGAAGCTATCAGGATGTTTCTGGCATTCGCAACACACTCTAACTTTAAAGTATATCAAATGGATGTGAAGAGTGCATTCCTGAATGGAGAGCTTGAAGAAGAATTGTATGTGGAACAACCCCTAGGGTTTGAAGATCCAGAATTTGCAGATTTTGTATACTTCCTCTTCAAGACACTCTATGGCTTAAAGCAAGCACCTCGGATATGGTATGACACTCTATCTATATTCTTACTTGAAAATGGATTCATTAGAGGTGTCATAGATAAGACTCTATTCTATAAAATGCATAAAAATGATATGACATTAGTACAGGTATATGCGGATGACATTATATTTGGTTCTACTAACGATCAGTTGTGTAGTAGATTTGCTAAGCTAATGTAGAGTAGGTATGAAATGAGCATGATAGGTGAGCTGAATTACTTCCTTGGACTCCAAGTAAGTCAAAGGAAAAATGGAATCTTCATTTGCCAGACCAAGTACATCAAAGATCTATTGAAGAAGTATGGTCTTGAAGATGCATCAACAGCCAAAACCCCTATGGCAACTGCCACTAAGCTTGATCAAGATGAACCTGGTAAAAAGGTAGACATCACAAGCTACAGAGGTATGATCGGCTCATTACTTTACTTAACTGCAAGTAGGCCGAATATTATGTTTGCTACATGCTTGTGTGCTAGGTTTCAGTCTAAACCTAAAGAATCACATCTTATAGCTGTTAAATAGATTTTTAGGTATCTTAAGGGAAGTCTGAATCTTGGAATTTGGTACCCTAAAGATACAGGTTTTGACCTTGTTGGCTATACAGATTCTGATTATGCAGGTTGTAGGATTGATAGAAAAAGTACATCAGGGAGTTGTCAATTCCTTGGTAGAAGATTGGTGTCCTGGTATAGCAAGAAGCAGCACTCAGTTGCAATGTCAACAGCTGAAGCTGAATATGTTGCTGTTGGAAGTTGTTGTGCACAAATACTGTGGATAAGGAACCAACTTCAAGACTATGGACTGTTGCTGAATAAAATTCTAATATTCTGTGACAACACAAGTGCCATAGCCATCACAAACAATCCTTTTCAACATTCAAGGACCAAGCACATTGATATCAAGTATCATTTCATTAGAGAGCATGTCATGAATGGTACTGTAGAGTTACATTTTGTACCTACAGAGCAGCAAATTGCAGACATCTTCACTAAACCACTGGATGAAATCACTTTCACTAGACTGGTTTGTGATCTTGGGATGTTAAATTTTACTAACTAATTAGTTAGTAATCAAAAACTGCAATTTGAAGCTGATAAATTNACAAATTGTAGACATCTTCACTAAACCACTGGATGAAATCACTTTCACTAGACTGGTTTGTGATCTTGGGATGTTAAATTTTACTAACTAATTAGTTAATAATCAAAAAATGCAACTTGAGGCTGATAAATTTACTAGTTGATTAATTTCAATATTTTTAGGACTTGTGAGTTTATTTACCAAATTATTTTCCAGTTATTAGGATTTTAAATTAGATAAATATTTTGTGCATACATGCTAATTTATTCTGTTATTTATTTAATTATGATATAAGAAAATATTTAAGTGCTTGTATTTAATTGATAAATTCTAGGCACTTATATATTTAAATATTATTTGAAATTATTTTAAATAAAAAGGATGAATATTTAAAATAAAAGTAAAATAATAAGAAGTATAATTTATTTATGATAATAATTTTAACAGTTAATGTTATTATTGTTATTAATAAATATTTTATGAAATAATATTTATGGATAATTAAATATTATTGATTAATTATACATGTTATTCATAAATATTATTTATTTAAGTAAAAGTAGCAAAATCTAGGAACAACTTGATTTTTTAAAGACACAAGTACTTTGTTGCACTATAATGGTTTGTGGGGCCTATACAATGGCTTACCTGTATAGGCGCAACGAAATTTAGAACTCAGTACTTAGAAATTTTTTCATCAAAAATTCAAGTGGCGCCTTGAGGTTTGTTGCGCCTACACAGTGTTACCATTGTAGAGGCGCAACAAACAACCCTTGTAAAGATTTTGTCAACTTCTGGCCCTAGGCAATTTATGTGGCGCCAACACAGTGAATACACTATGGAGGCGCAACATAAATCAACCTAGTAAGTTTGTTGCGTACAGTAGGTATTTGGCGCCTATACAGTGTGAGTACTTTATAGGCGCAATAAAAATACTTAACATATTTTTTAAAGTTATTTTGTGACGCTTATAAATAGATGATTAGTTTTTTTTTTTCTGGCGATACATACATTGCATACACTATACTAAATATACAAAAGTGCAACACAGATCTACAATTTTAATCGAACATTTCTAAGTCAATTTTTGTCCGATTTGAAATCTGAGACCATTTTTGTGGAATCCACATTCAAATCTATCATTTTGTGGATTTTGACTTTTCTGCTTTTCTTGAAGATTAATTTGTCATAGTATCTACCTCTGTGCCTCAAACGGCAATGCACACACTAAAGCCCTCAGTGGCCTTTGAAGCTGGCAATGAACCTGGCCAAGACCTACCAGTTCTAACCACTGCCAGAGAACAACAAACACTTCCTTCATCTCCCAAAAATAGAAAAAGAAGCATTGATTTAGATGATAGGAGTGAGTCCCTACCAGATTAGAAAATTATTGAAATATCCCCTACAGCTCTACCATCTCGAAAACGTCATAAAATGAATTTTAAACCTAAGGTAACTATGAGCCAAAAACCTGATTCTCCAATCTCTGAAACCTTTATTTTCATTCTTGGTCTAAATTCTGAAATAGATTAAATCCTGAAAGATACGGGAACAGAAACAGAGATTGTAACAAAATCCGCTACTTCAGTAGCTAGTTCTGTTTTGGTTGATCCAATTCAGAACCTGTCTTCACATACAGTTGAGGGCATCACTGACTCTCATGAGCCATTCATTACATTGTCAAATGTGATGATCCCCGTGGACTTAGCTTCTTCAGATCCTATTCAAGCTGTCTTCCCTCCCCAAGTGGGTGAAGTGGAAAGGCAACTCTCCCTTAGAAGGGAAGAGGTCTCCATTCAAGGAGTAGCTGTGTCATCAGCATTACCACTTCAAGTGGAAATGCCTTCATAGGCTTCGTGGGGCACCACAGGCTCTCAATTGTTGTTCATTACATTGCCTGGGGTGGTGACCCCCTGGAAATTCCAAGTCCAGCTCCTATAAAGGAGGTCATCCACACCTTTTCAGGTCAGACGGAGGGACAACACACCCATAAAAGGGATGTGGACTCTATTAATAGAGTATCTGTTGCTTCGGTTATAGAACCTATTCAGGGTGTCTCTCAGCAGGTAATTCCTTCAATGGCTTCAACTAGCATCACGGATTCTACACTCTTGCCAATCATTACAAAATCCACAGTGGTGACCACACTGGGTCTCAACCCCCCAGTTCCTGTAAAAGGAGTTCTCCCCACCCATAGTGGTCTGGCGGAGAGGCAACCTACCCATAGAAGGGATAGGGATTTTAATGCAGGTACTGAAGATCTGGATGTTATCATGGAAATGAGTGAAACATTTAACCTTAGCAATCTTCTATTCCCTGACCCTGATTAGCCTAGTGTGAGTGTTGAGGGTCGTGATCAAACAGTAATAGTGAGAAGTGAGACACCCACTATCCAAACAAACACCCCATACATTGCACACACTGCACACAACCAAAGGGTTTTAAATCTGGAGGCCCAGGTAATAGAAATTCACTACTCAATCAGAAAGATCTTGGAAGTGCAAGAGTAGTAGAGAGCAGAAATGATAGAAATTAAAGATGTAGTCGAACAACTGCTGGCTCAGAAAGTTTCGGTTTCTATTCAATCAACTTCAACAGCTCAGATTACTCCGGTCAGAAGGGAGGATAACACAACTGAGGGGGAGATGATAGAACAAGAAAAAGTTGGAGCTGAAATGATCATGGAATACACAGCTCAGGGGGAGTCATATATTTTCTATAGGCCAGGAGCGAGGCAACTGGAAGAAGGAGAAATATTTGAGCCTTATGTGCCAATGGATGTTCCAACAGAGATGGAGATCGAAGAAACAGCAAAGGCTGCAGGAATAGATGGTGATGAGGAGTTTGCAAAAGAATATGCTTTTGATAATGACTGTCTTCTAGTTGGTGTAGATGAAGTTATTACTGAAGACATTGTTCAGGCTCAAGATTTGATGAAAAGAAAATGGAAGAGAGTTCAACACACAATGGAAAGGAGAAATAGAGTTAAGGACATAGAAGCTAAAGTTGGTCCTAATTGGGATGAAGCAAGGAGTCTACTAAAGAAGAAGGAGTTAACCCTTACTCAGAAGAAAGACAGAGAAGTCCTTGATCTCTTCCGAACCTTGAGTGAAAAATTCGAAGATGTTCATATACTTTATGCAATGCTATCAGAACAAACCACAAGCGTGTCAGTAAGTGCATTCAAATATGGATGGAAGATGTTCATAAATTCAACAACACTAGGGTCAAAGATTTTATCGACAAAGAGCTTTGAAAAGATGAATATAGTGGAACTATATGTGTTGAAGAGGAAAGTCATCTTGGAGGGCATAAAACAAATGAGATACTGAGAGATCTGATAGAGAAGAAGATAATAGAGATCGGTGTCGAAGCATTTGAAAAGCCTTTGGTGGTCAACTACTATAAAGCTACAACACTTTATAACATAACCTTGTCAGATGAATGTTTGGATACAAGCCATGTAATGTTCATGCAATATGTAGAAGGGAGGCTCAGAAGCAAGAAGAATAGAACAGAAGAAGATCTAAAGGCTGTTGAGTTGATCTATGCATTCAGGTTGAACAGAGCAATCAAAACATCAGGTAGATATCTAATGGAGACAACCAGATATTACCAAGATCCAGTGTATGTGAGAAAAGAGGATGGCACAGAAGTACTCGAAACCATAAGAGATTCTGAACCTTGCATTCAGACAGAGCCATACGGAACAAAATACTTCCTATTCAAGAAGAATGGAGTGGATAAGAAAAAGGAGCTATCAAGACTGAAGAGAAACAATTTTGAAACTATCCGAAAAGTCTTTTCCAGGGTAAAGAGATCCAGTGTCAAATCAGACAAGAAGGCTTTGATGATAATTCAAGATGCTCTGGTGGAGAAATTGGCAGAAGAGTTGATGCATGACACTGACAGAGTAAAAGGCTTTCCGAAGAAAATAATAGTGTTCGTGTTTTAAAAAAGATAATATCTGGCCTTCGAGTCAATCTCTAAGACAAACTCAACAGCATTTCTCACTAAAGTTTTGAAGAAACTAGAAGAACCACCTCCTGTCAACACTCTTGAAGTGGAAGCTAGAGATCTAGTGAAAGCAAGGTTGGAGCAAAAAGAAGAAGAGCTAAGAAAGCATTACTCTGAGACAAGATCTAAGAACAGGCAAGACACAATACAAAGAAGTAGAAGATCATAAAATTACTTGTTCAGGCTAGAGGAACAAACTTCTATTATACTCAAAGAAATCTTGAAATGTAAAATCTAATCCAGAATGTAATTAATATTATTTATTGTCTTTCTTCACTTTACTTTTTCTTGTGAGTATCAGTTGAGTTATCCTCTCATAGGATTTGTTTGTCGAACTCTAACAACCAAATAAGAGGAGATTGTAAAGCATAATGTAACGTAATATGTAATAGTGATAACGATAACTCAACTAAGAAACAAAGACAGATAAATAATACATATATGCATCACAAGAATCCAGAAGGACATGTAAACAAGAATCATACATACATCATTGCAGAGCATTCAAGATGAAAGGCTTACTGAACGTCAGTGAGAGAAGTTCATTAATATGTTCAGGCCTCAGCAACAAATAAGAGTTCAGAAGATTTCACATTAAAGATAGTGTAATGATTTGAGTATAAATGTCAAAGGGTTTTAGTGATCAGAAGCAATGCCACAGTCCAAAGTTAATCAGCTGAAACAGAACAGAAGTCAAGGGAATTCAATTCAGTGTTAGTCCTTTGTGAACCAGACCAGTGCACTAAGCGCCAACAAAACTAGAAAAAATTGTCTTGGTTAGTCAGAAAATAATCAGTTGATCAAGCCAGAAGAGTGAAAACCTAGTAGTAATTACTTCAAGAATTTAAGATATATGTTAAGGCAAGTAATACTACATTTGGTGGTTCCTACACAGGTGAAACATTGTGTGAAGTGCAACAAACTTCACTTAAGAGCAACAAACCAAGTTCAAAAGTTAAGGGAAGTCTAGGTAGAGGTTTGTGGCGCCTGCACAAGGGAATGGGAGTGTAGGTGCAACAAAACCTGTTATGGCGCAACATAGTCAAGGCGCAACAAAAGATAACTTGAAGATTTTGTGGCGCCTACACACGCTTAACTAGGCCCAACATAGATCTTGTGGAATGTTTCTAAGGAATTAGTGGCGCCTATACAAGGATATAACTGTATAGGCGCAACTAAATTGATCTAGTGGCGCAACAAAGGTAATTTGGCACAACAAACACATCCAAGGCGCAACATACATTTTAGTGGCGTCTACACATCACCAACACTCTTGCAGGCGCAACAAAGGACTTGTACATTATTGGAAATCATTTTCCAAAAATCCTACAAAATATATATGGGTGAAAATCAATATGGACAGTAAGGCATTCATTCATCTTCAACACAAAAGACATACAGACGGGAGCTCCATTAAAGACATACATTAAACTCACCCAACTGTATTTCTGTTGTAATATTGATTGAACACATTGAAGCTAATCATTTGATTAGAAATGTAGCACCTCAGGGATTTAATAATATATTGTTATTTCCCCAAATCTTTGTGTTTCAACTACTGTCATTTTTATATCTCAAGAACACAAATACTTAATCCGCAATTAAACGAAAAATCTACCAACATCATATGCAACCCCCCCCCCTTCTATGATGATTTAGGACCTAACATCTAAGGTGGTGACCCCTCTGGATTTTATACATCCAGTTCATTTAGAGGAAGTTCTTGAATCCACTAGTGGATTTGAGAGGCAACCACTCTAAAGAGGGAGATGAGACTCCATTCACGGAGTAGTTACATCAGTAGCGGAGCCACTTCAAGTTAAACTTGTTGAGGACGCGCCTTCATCGGTATCAGAAGAGAATTTTGACTCTTCAAAAGCTATAATATTATATATAGGTACAACATCGGACTCTGGAAAAGAGCAAAACACGAGTGAAGTGAGGCAAACACCAAATGAAACACATGCACATAGCTTAAGTAAATCAAACATGAGTGCAAGCGAGGTGAGTGCACATACATACGGTGAACTACTATAAAAAATGAAAGCTCTCCAGAGAGAAATGCAGATTGTTCAGGCTGAGTTGGTAAAGGTTAAAGCACAAGCAGAAGATAAGTCTACATCTGCCTCTGTAACACAACAACTGACAATACTGTGGAAAGATGTTGATGATGTCAAATCCTTCATACTTCTGAAAACTCAAGATATCCAGAATGTGTAAAGTCTCATTGCTGAGGATATGAAAGAAGTAAGCTCTTTACATGAAAGAATTGATTAAGTTGAGAAAATTTTGACTCTGAGAATCATTGAAAATGAAAAGATCTCATCAAAATGATTCAACAAACTGGATGATAGAATGACACATCTGAATGAGGGAATGAAGCAGGTTCATCTGATCATGCAGAAACTTGTTACATCCTTTGAATCTTCTAAATCTGAAGAGGATCCCTTAACTAAGGGGGAGAAAGGAAAGAAGAAAGTAGCTGCAGATGAAGGGGCTACTGAAGATAAAGGCAAAGCAAAGCTGAATTCTGAAGAAGAATTTGAATCTAATGTTCCAGCAGCAGAAGAGCAGTATTATTCTGATGAGCAATTTATTGATGAATCATTTCACCCTGACTACTGTAGAGCAGAAGAAGAAGTTGCCTTTGATGAAGAATTTATATTTCCTAAAGAAAAAGAGTTTGATCCTGCCTATGAAGAGGCCATGAGAAAATTGAAAGAAGACATCAAGGCGAGCCATGCTAAAACAGAGAAATTAGAAGCTCTAGTCAAGGAAAAAGAACATGCTGAAAAGGAAGCAAGTCTAGAAAAATAGAACCTTTGGGATGTAGCTGTGAGAGAGAAAGAGAATGATGTGCAGCTGAAAATTGGGAAGAAATGTGACATAGCAAGAGAAATAATGGACAAACTACGGAAGAGACCATTTGAAGACAAGCATCTTAAATCAATAATTGAGCGCCTAGAAAATTCAAATGACAACATTGATAACTTCATGAAAGCTCTGAAAGAAGAAGTGGACTATATCACTATCATAGTGGATCACGTTCTTGAAGATTGGCAGATATTAGTCTACACTCACAGGAATGGTACATTCAGAATTTCCTTGGAGTTCTTTAGACAAAGAAGTTTATTAGTGATATGGACATTATTGAATAAAGTGAAGAGAAGTTCAGAAGAGAATGAGCTTTTGAGAGACAGGCTCAGCGACTTCGCAAAATCTGTTAGTCTTCAAATTCTATATGACCCTCATGAAATAAAATTATTCTCTAACAAGCTAAATCAGATCTTGAAGCTAGAAGAGGATTCATTGAAGGGCTACACAGTTAAATTCATGATTGAAGTTGAGAAGATGCTAAGGTCGAAAGGATTCAAATCTCAAGCCAAGCTAGATGCAGCACAGAAAATAAGAAATTACTACTTGTCCAAAAAATTTCCATCATACATCAGGAAAATCAAGAAGATAAAATCATCTCACCCATTTGATGTGGAAGAAGAAACAGTAGATCCTGTTGAGCAGGAAGTAATGTTTCAGTTAGCCAAGGCTGAACAGAGAAGGTTGTATGGAGAATCCACTATAACAGATCAATCAGTATCTGAAGAAGTACCAAGGACACCAGTACATAATGGGTCAAACCTAGAAGAAGGTGAAGTTGATACCACTGAAAACTGAAGACTTAGATAGGTCAAGATAGAAACTATGTAATATTTGTTCAGTGCTAGAGGAACATCTATCTTGTATTTATCTTTTATAACATGAATCTGGAAAATTGTTAAATATAATACCAAAACTTTTTATTATTTACAGTTTTTATATGTTGCATTACTTTCTTAGTTGTTAGTTGAGTTATCCTCTAAAAATTTGTGTGTTAAATATTTAACAACAAATAAGGGGAGATTGAAAAGCATACGACTAGGCCTATTTGTAATAATTAGATGATAACTCAACTCAGATAAGAAATATTAGTAAATAATAAATACAAAATAGGAATCAAGATGAAGAATGTAAACTAGACACGAAGAATCAGAATATCAGAAGACTTGTAATGAGATTACTACTTAATACTGGAATAAGTTCATTTATTTGTTCAAGCGTCAGTGAAAAATAAAGTGGTAGTATTTCAAAAAAATTCAGAAGATATAGAAGATTTATAGTGGCTACTACACGAAGATTCCAGAAGAAGAAAAACACTAAGAGGAAATACAGTAAAGCTAAAGAAGGACAGAAGACCACAACTTAAAGTTAAGAGGTGGAGAATATTTATTATAGTATGACACAAATGAACCAGACAGTACATTTGTGTGTCAACTAAAATAATAAATATTCATCATCTAGCTCAAGTGGTTTNGACAGTACATTTGTGTGTCGACTAAAAAAATAAATACTCATCATCTAGCTCAAGTGGTTTAGTGACAGAAGACACAACGAAGACTGGAACATTTCAAGACTGACAACACGGTTATACAAGTATATATAGTATTTTAATTCTACTATCAAAAGTTATTTAATTATTTAATGTATCTAATTAAATTAATTCAAGTTGAATTTAATTTAATTTATAAATTATTTAATTAAATTAAGTAGAATTAATTTATTATAAAAGATATGACTTTATATGACNGAATATTTATTATAGTATGACACAAATGAACCAGACAGTACATTTGTGTGTCGACTAAAAAAATAAATACTCATCATCTAGCTCAAGTGGTTTAGTGACAGAAGACACAACGAAGACTGGAACATTTCAAGACTGACAACACGGTTATACAAGTATATATAGTATTTTAATTCTACTATCAAAAGTTATTTAATTATTTAATGTATCTAATTAAATTAATTCAAGTTGAATTTAATTTAATTTATAAATTATTTAATTAAATTAAGTAGAATTAATTTATTATAAAAGATATGACTTAATATGACCTTTAATATAATTTAAATGGCTTAAATAAAAGTCATACCGAATTATAAGAATAGGTCATACCGAATTTTCTGAAAGAAATAAGTCATACCAAATTTTCTGAAGGAAAAAAGGTCATACCGAGCATAAAAAAATTCATACTGAATTCATTTAGAAAAAGGTCATACCGAACCTTTTTTTATTATATTAAAAAGTCATACCGATTTTTTAATTAATAAAGAAAAAGGTCATACCGATTTTCTGATGATAAAAAGGTCATACCGAGTTATTTTTTATTATATTAAAACATCATACCAATTTTTTAATTAATAAAAAAGGTCATACCGAATTTTACAAGTCATACCCAGCCTTTTAGAAAGTCATACAAGTGTTAAAAAATGTCATACAGACTAAAATAAAGTATGTAAATTGTCCTGTACTAGAAAGTCATACAAACTTTCTTCCTCTATAAATATGAGGAGTTCTCTTCATAATTCAGAGTCGTCGAAAAAAAATATTCAAATTCAGAAATTTGTATACATTGTAATATTCACAGATTTCTGTGCAAAGTTTGGAATATAATTGTTAAACCCAAATACTTCATGTCGAATTCGTTCTAGATAATTTTATCAATTATATACAATTTTCATCAGATAAATTTTGTAATACTTTTCAAGTTAAAAATTATATCTTCTACTTGAACAGTATTTCATTAAAATCTATATTTCGTGATTAATCAAAATAATATTTTTAAATCAGAAATATCGCGATAATTTTAGATATTGTATTCAACCCCCCTTCTACAATATTAGGGACCAACATATAGAATTATTACCTACTTTATCTTTACCAAGTATATGAAAAGATTTGTTATCTCCAATTGTTACTCCTCCTCCTTTCTTAAGTTTGAGACTAATAAACTGAGACTTGTCTCCACACATGTGTCTAGTACATCCGCTATCAATGATCCATTATTTTGATTTGATCTTTACGGCAAAACACATCTACAAAACAAACAAAAATAAAACTCAAAATTTTGGTACCCAAATAGGTCTGGGTCTAGTTTGCTTAGTAGCAAGTACATAACAAGAATTTAAATAAGATTTCTTGATCCACTATTGGACCACTTTAGAACCCAAATTTCTTATTTTCTTCATTCTACTAAACACATTCTGGCAAGCTGTTTTGTTGTTCTGGTAAGTTGTTTTGTTGATAGCTTCATTCTGGTAAGCTCTTTTGAAGTTTTGGAATATGAAATTCTGAGTTAGGTCACATTCTCCACCACATTTGTTGCATTTATTCCAAGGCATGGCACACTTGTATGGCTTGCCTTTCCTTCCTTCATATTTGATAGCTTTACCCTTTTTGTTGAAGTTGAGACCAACTCCTTCTCTTTGTAAGGGAACACTGATGTTTTTCATCATGAACTTGATACCATCTTCTCCTTTAATGAATGTACTCATTCCTTTCCTGAGACTTACTACTTTAGTTTCCAAAGATTGAATCTTTTCAGCTTGTTGAGTTGTAAAAATAGTAGGCTGTGAATTACTGGCCGCAGGCTGAGATGTACTGGCAGCAGACTGAGATTTTTCAACCTCAATAGACTTTCTGATTTTGATTGTCTCTATACATGTATCTCTGGCCTCAATCTCTGCCTTCAATTCTGAAATTTCATCAGTAAAAGCTTTGCCTCTTTTGAGTAGAATTTTGTTGAATGCTTCAATGTGATCAACTTTAGCTTTCAACTCCTTGATTTCAACTTCATCTTTGACTCTCTCAAGTTCTTTATCTTCAATCAATGTTTCTACTTTAACCATTAATTCATGAACCATCTATTTTAGGTAGGCATTTTTCTCTGTCAACTTGCTATTTTCTTCCTTGACTGAGTTATATTCCTCAATTAGAATATACTTCGGTTCCTGCTTGGTTAACTTTTCCAAAACAATATTATCAGAAGTTATACAAAATTTAAATGAGTTTACCTCACTCTTGTCATCCACTGAATAACTTTCCACTAGGCCATCTTCAGTAAAACATTAAACAGAATCATCATCATCCAATCCAACTAGTACTAGATTGACCATTTCCTCACTAGTATCATCACTAGAGACAGAGTCATCATCATCCTCACTCCAGGTCAGTAAGGCTTTAGATTTCTTCTTTTTGTTCTTGAAAACGACAGGCTATTTTGACTTAAGTTTGTAGCAATCCTTTTTGTAGTGACCAGGTTTATCACATTCAAAACAAGTATGTTCTCCTTTTGATTCTTTGGAAAAAATTTTGCCTTTTGAGAAGCCTTTCTTCTCCATCATGTATATGTTCCTTTTCTCTATCAACCTTTTGATTTTTCTGAACATAAGAACATGCTTTTCATCAGATTCTTCATCAGATTCCAGCTCGCTGTTACTAGCAGGTAGTGCCAGATTTTTCATTTGAGGAATTGGATTGGAAGAACCCTGAGCTTTACTTGCATTGATCTTCACTTTAAATTGCTCCAATTTAGCAAATATATCAAGAGTATCTATAGTGTCAATGTTTGGTGAAGATTCCAAAGCTGTGACCTTCAGCTCATATATCAAAGGAACAACAATAAAGATTTTTATGTTAAATTCCTCTTGGGGAATAGTCTTGCCAAGCTGTTTTAGACTACTCATGTTAATTTGAAATCTAGCTTGAGCTTATCTGATTGTTTCGCCACCTTTGAGCTTGAAGTTTCCATATTTGTTCATGAGTTTGTTAAGTTTACCTTCTTCAAAAATTTAGAGCCTTCATGACATATCTCCAAAGTATCCCAGATTTCTTTAGAAGATTTTCATGAGGAAACCTTGTCACTTTCAGAAATGCTAAGACAAGTAATGATAGTGTTCTTAGCCCTGTTGTTGTAGCTCAGTTTTATTAGCTCATCAAGAGTAAATTCATCAATGTCTTTCACCTTTCCATTAGAATTCAGAAACATGAATAGACCTTTCTCTGTAACTCTCCATTCCATAGGCTCTCTTTCCAGGTGAGATGTCATTCGGCCTTTCCACCATTTATAGTTGTCAGCCCCAAGTAGCAATGGTGGCCTGGAAGAAGAGTTAGCTGTTGAATATGTTGGGTTCCGAGGCATAAAACGCAGCGGATAAACGTAAATATAACGAAAAATTTC
>QRFB01014090.1:4164-17274 GCA_008931105.1 Oenanthe javanica
GGGGGTTGAATACTTGTGTGTCTTTTCTGCCTGATTTAAAATCAACTCAATAGCAATAAACAGATATGAATTAAGAACAAAGATCAAACACAAAGATATGAATAAGTACTTTTTGTATTATTGATTTGTGAATACAAAACTCTCCTAGGGTGTACACAAACCCTAGTAGCTTATCTGTGTTTATCACAACAACTCTCTCTATTTCTATGCACTCACAAAGTTTCACTTAGACAAATTATGCTTCGAATTCCACACTTTTACAATTAGGTTACATAGAGTTTATATAGAGAGCTGCTTATCAGCTAATAACAGAAAGATAAATTACAATAGGAATAGAATTCATAATTATTAGCTGACAGTTTCCTTCTGCAATTCTCCTTCCTTGTTTTTATAGCATATCTGCAATATCTTTGGCTTTATCTTCGAAGACTTCCCTTATCTGTGATCATCTTCCAAATTTAGCTTTAACTTTATAGACTTTGAATGCTTCAGACTCTCCCAGACTATAGACTCTGATCATTTGTAGACTCTGAGAGATCTTAGACTCCGATAGTCTATAGACTCTGATCACCTTCCAGACTCTGATCTTCATGCAGACTCTGGTTTCACTTTCTNTGATCACCTTCCAGACTCTGATCTTCATGCAGACTCTTGTTTTACTTTCTGCAGAAATTCTTTTAAGTACAAATAACATGAATGTTGACTATCTAGACTCTGATTATACATTTCAGAGACTAGAAAGATATATTGCAAATAAACTAAGCTAACTCCTGTTCTAGAATTTTGTACATCATCAAATGAATATATTTCCAACAAAAAGTCTCGTACTCCTAAGGCTGTAATTCAAGAAACTGTGGTTCAGGAAAACCCACAGGCCATCCAAGAAGAAAGTAAAAAGGATGTAGTAATTGAAGGCTAAGAATGCAGGGGATTCCTCTAATAAGTGAAAAGGGACTGATCTCAGTAAAAACTCTACCTGCAACTTCTAATCATGAAGAGTCAATGAGGTTGGAATATGAAGATGGAACAAAATTCACTTATCCAATGAAGATGATTATGAAGCAAGGCTACAACACTCTGAAGACTATTCTTCCCTTACTCAACAAAAGATATAAACTCAACATCACAATAGCTCAAGAGATCCAACATCAAATCACCAAACTAAAGAGGTCAAAGGCTGAAACTGAACCTGACTCACCATTTAGGATTTGGGAGTCTCAAGTGAAGAATGTGGTTTTGGAACCCAAATATGCCATGATTTTTACAGATGTGGAAGGAAGCACCAAGTCATTTGATGTATGTAAATATCTGGACAAAATCACAGATGAAGAAATCATATATCTCATGAGGCAGTTGGAAAAACTGTTAGGGATGAAGCTATTTTGAGGGGTTCAGTTTTGAGGCAATTAAAGGAGAATGCAGAGAAGAGAAAGAAGAAGAAAAAGTAAATGAAGATTGAAGACTAGCAAGGAGTGAAGAAATTGGAGCAGCTTGTAGAAGTGATTCATTAACTGGTACTTCTAACATTTAAAGTGCTTTTAAGTTTCATGATTCTATTTGTATCAAATTTAGTTAAGGGTTTTTGTTATCATCAAGTAGATTTATGCTTGTTCATGACACAAACACAAGTAGGGGGAGATTGTTAGGAATCTATGTATAACTTGATGATAACCTTAACCTTAGAATCATAGAAATTTTAATTGATGTCACTGAACAATTGATATGAAGATTATAAATATCAGTTGATCAGGAAATCATTTATTAGTTGAAATGTTTATCTGAATTAACTGATAATATGGATTGTAGCATAGGTGTAATTAGTCTATTTCAATTAGTATGGTTTAAGTCAATTGATATTATTTTCTATCAATTGATACTAGAGTCGATTGATATAGGTCATCAACTGATGTGTAATTTAGACTGTCAAATTATAATTATTTAAAGACAGAAAAATTAAGCAAGTGAAGGATGATCAATTAATATAAAAGCATCAATGGATAGAAGATCAATCGATAAGAAGCCAAGTCAAGAATTGAAGACCATCAACTGATATGAAGACCCCTCGATTGATAACATCTATCAATCGATAAGTCAACAATTATCAATCGATGAATATCAAGATCAATCGAAGAAGAATATCAGTTGATGGATAAAAGGAAGAATCAATTGATATGTTTAATAGAAAATTATCAATTGATATGGACTGCATAAAAAGACAATCTGTCAGAAATTCAAAGGCAAAAGCACATCTATGAAAGACAGTGTACACTAACTGTGAAGACTCAGATTGAAGCTAAAGGAATTATACATACTTTTTCTGCACCAAGAACTCCTTAACAAAATGGGGGTAGTTGAAAGGAAAAATAGGACACTGATTGAAGCAGCTAGAACAATGTTGGAAGATGCAAAGCTACCAACTTATTTATGGGCTGAGGCCATAAATGCAGCAAGCTACATACAAAACATCTTTATAGTGAATCAAGCACAAGGAAAAACTTTATATCAATTTATCAAGAATGAAAAAAAATCCAAAAGTGGGGTTTCTTCATGTCTCTAGTTGTAAATGCTATGTCCTAAGAAATCAAGGTGAAAATCTTGGAAAATTTGAGGCCAAGGCTGATGAAGCTATATTTGTTGGGTATGCACTATCAAGTATAGACTACGGAGTCTATAATCTCAAACTACACATTATTATGGAATATGTACATCTAGTCTTTGATGATAAAAAGATTCAAGGCTTGTTTGATGAAAGAAATCATGACACACTACAATTTGAGAATGAATCCAATGAGTTTAATGAAGAAAGTGATGAAGAAAATAATCAAGTGAAGTCTCAGGTATTCAGAAACCCAATATCAGTTGATGTCACAGCATCTATGGATAATTTATCAGTTGATAAACATCCATCAAAAAATAATGCATCAACTGATAACCCATCAATGGATAACCAACACTTTACATCAAGGGTATCTAATTCAGGGGAGGGTTTCAAAATCAATCTTCAATTTCAAACCAACAGAGTACAATGACAATGAAGCTTCATCGTCAAGGAGGAATCTACCTCCATAAATAAAATAGACAAAAAGTCATCCATTTGAGTTAATCGTTGGGAATGTAGAAGATGGTGTTAAGACAATGAGTGTTACTCAAAATGAGTGTCTTTATAGCAACTTCTTATCTCAAGAAGAACCTAAAAGAGTTGAAAATGCTCTCAAGGATTCTGATTGGGTATTGGTTGTACAAGAGGAACTCAATCAATTTGAAAGAAATAGAGTATGAAAGATGGTGCCCGAACCAAAGGACAGATCAGTAATTAGTACAAAATGGGTATTCAGGGACAAGATGGATGAAACTGGTACTGTGACTAGAAACAAGACAAGACTTGTGGCAAAGGGATACTCACAAGAAAAATGATTTTGATGAGACTTTTGCACCAGTTGCAAGATTAGAAGCAATCAGAATTTTTATAGCATATGCTACACATGCAAATTTCAAAGTCTACCAGATGGATGTGAAGAGTGCATTTTTAAATGGAAAACTAGAGGAAGAAGTTTATGTGGAACAACCTTCTGGTTTTGAAGATCCAAATTATCCTGACTTTGTCTACTATCTACTCAAAGTACTCTATGGCTTGAAACAAGGGCATGGTATGACACTTTATCTCAGTTTCTTATTGAGAGTCACTTCACAAGAAGTACTGTAGATAAAACTTTATTTCATAGAAATTTTAATGGCTCAATTATTATTGTTCAAATATATGTGGATGACATTATATTTGGCTCAACTGATGAGGGACTTTGCAAAAAGTTTGCTAAATTAATGTAAAGTAAGTATGAAATGAGCATGATGGGAGAACTTACCTACTTTCTTGGTTTGCAAGTCAAACAAGTTAAGGATGATATTTTTATAAATCAAACTAAGTACATTCATAACTTGTTTAAGAAATTTGACTTAAGTTAATGTTCTTCTGCAAAAACTCCCATGGCCGCTATCACTAAACTTGAATTGAATACTAAGGAAGCTAAAGTGGACATTTCAAGTTATAGAGCCATGGTAGGCTCACTTTTATACTTAACTGCTAGTAGGCCAGATATAATGTTCTCTACATGCTTATATGCTAGATTTCAAGTTGATCCTAGAGAATCTCATTTAGTGGCTATTAAGAGAATTTTTAGATATCTCAAAGTACACCAAAATTAGGTATTTGGTATCCTAGAGATTCTGGTTTTGATCTAATAGGCTATTCAAATGCAGATTATGCAGGTTGCAAAATAGACAGGAAAAATGCAACAGGCACCTGTCAATTTTTAGGAAACAAACTTGTGTCATGGTTTAGCAAAAAGCAACACTCAGTATCAACTTCAACTGCAGAAGCTGAGTACNTTGTAGAAGTTGAGTACATTGCTGCTGGAAATTGCTGTGCATAAATATTATGGATGAGGAATCAAATATTTGATTATGGGTTCAACATGAACAAGATTCCTATTTTCTGTGATAATACAAGTGTCATTGCCATAACTAAGAATCTTGTGCAACATTCTAGAACCAAACACATTGACATAAGGTATCATTTCATTAGGGAACATGTAATGAATGGTACAATTGAATTACATTTTATCTCTAGTGAACAAAAACTTGCAAACATTTTTACCAAACCTCTAGATGAATCTACTTTTAATAGATTAGTCTGTGAGTTAGGTATGCTTAATTNTTACCAAACCTCTAGATGAATCTACTTTTAATAGATTAGTCTGTGAGTTAGGTATGCTCAATTTTATTTAATTTTGAAAATGTTTATCAAGTTTTATTTAGTTTTTATACAGCCATTGTTTATATTTATATGTTGAATCTGTATGATCAATTGATAAATATATTAATCATCAATGGATAGTTTTTAGCCATCAATGGATATATTTGATCAACTGATAAAATATATACCTATTGATGGATATTTATCTATCGATAGATAATTTCCCTGGTAGTTGCCTATCGATTGATAAATTAATTATTACTGAATAGATGTAAATTACCCATCGATGGTAATAGAATTTTTATCGTTTCTAAACATCCATTGATTAATTTACAACTGTTGATACTTTATTTTATCCATCGACAAATACATATACACCTGTATGTATAAAGTCGATTGCTATTTAGAGGTATATTTCATTAACTTCATCTTCAACGATCATTTCTAAGTAAAAATAATTGGTGTGACTTATTTTTAAGTCATTCTATTCTTGAAAAATATAAATAGCAGTTTCATTTCTCATTTCATTTCACCTGCTATCTTTGCTTACCAATTTCTTTGCTTTTTACTCTCTAAGAACCCTAAGGCGATTTTACTCACTTTTCTTTAAGTCTCTAATCTACTCTACGAACAACAATGGCACCATAAAAGAGGATCTCATCATCAACTGGTTTCATCTACGAGCAGAACAATTTCATAGCTTATATGATAGTGGAGGATGCCCCTGCGGATTTCCATCCATTGATGTAATTTTTGAGTGAATGCAAGTTATCAAAGGCTTTAAGTGAAACACCTACGATTGTCTGTGAACTTGCAGAAAATTTCTGGAAGTCTTCAGAGATTTCCAAGGATGGAAAGGTAATTTCTTACACTTGCAAAGGTAAATCCTAACCCCCACAAGTGTTATTAGCTCTGAATGCTTAGAAATTCCCAATGATAACTGTGATGCCATGCCTAAGGATGAAGACATAAGAAACATGTTAGCTTCTGTTAATTATGCTGAAAATGAATGTAGTTTAGGAGAGGTAGTTAGAAGAACTTAAAAAAAGAATGGAGTTATTTCTTTAATGTCATTATCAAGGTATTTTCTGGAAAAATAAGCAATTTTGATGTTATTACTACCAATATGTAACAATTGCTTATAGTATCCTATTTGATAAATATTTTGATCTTGGCACATTGCTCCTAAATGAGTTAATTGCTAAGTTAGGTAATAAAGATCTAGGAAAAACAAAATTTATTTTGCTAGATTCATTATGTTTTTTTATTAATCACTATGTTGGAGAGATAGAAATTTCAGATACCATGGAGACAATGGAGCCATGGACTCAAAATAAAAGGGTCTTCAAGGACTTGGTGATAATCAACTTGCGTCATAAGTTGTGCCTCACATATCCCTCTTTTGTGCAGGTATTTCTCAAATCTCACAATCTTTCTTTCCTTGAGGTAGAAATATCTCTTTTTTTACCTTCTGCAACAATGAAGGGAGTTGAAAATGCCCTCATCCCTCCTACCCAAGTTGGAAAACCCTATAAATCTAAATTTAAATCTAAGAAAATCACATCAACAAACTGTTCTTGTAAAATCTATAAAAAGAAAAATCACTGAGGGGAGTGTGAAGGTGGTTGTTGAGAGTGAGGGAATTGATCAACATCAAGAAAGTCAGAAGAATAAGGTTGGAGAAGGTGAGAATGTCCAGCCAGCCACTAGTCCAATCTCTCAAAAGATTGATACTGTGATAAAAGAACTAAACACATCCATAACTACACCTTCTCAACAAGGTGTAGTTATTGAAAATAAGTCTCAACCAGGACCATCTGTTGGGGATAAGGGACACAAAGTAGTTCAAGCCTTTAAAAGGAGAAAGAATAGCAATAGAGATGCACAAGGGGCACACACCTGCAAAGCCAAATAAAAATTTGGTGAAGCCTTCTGTTTCTTCTTTTGTTATGTCTCAGGCAAATGCTGAGACACAACCCCACTCTTTATCTATTCATACTCACCTTCTAAATCTATTTCTTCTGAAACCTTGATGATAGACAATATCAATGTTTCAAATTCACCCTCTGTGCAACTCAGAGTGGAGCCAACACTCTCATCTGACTCACCACAAAAGGGTAACACCTTGGTTGAATAGGATAAAACTGAAAAATCTCCTAAGTCAATGGATATTTCTCAATCAACTGATAATATCCAACATACATTGACTCTTGTTCATCCATCGACGAGCTCAAATCAACTGATATTCATCAATCGATAGATATTTCACATCTATCGATCGATACGTTCATTCTTAATGATGAATCAACTGCTGAAATTGCACAAACCCTTCTAGAATTGAGTAGAGTGGGTGAGGTGAGTGAGAGGAAGGATTTGCATATCCTGGCAAAAGGAGAGAATGAGTGTGAGATGCCCTCAATTTCTTCTGAAGTGGCAAAAATGAGAGGGTATGAGGATTGAGAGTTCTACCTTAGTAGGTGATGCAATATGTGAGCCAAGTGAGGGAGAGATGAGATTCCATGATGATATCCTGATGAAAGAAAAGAGAGATGAGAGTGAGAGAGAAAAGAATAGAGAGAAACCAAGTTCATCATCTCATAAAACATCAACTTCTAAAACTGAGCAGTTTGTAGCAGAAGTCACCGAGGAGTTGGAATTGGAGTTAGGGGGAGATGAAAAGCATGGAGTTCCTATAGAAGTTTCAGATGCCCACATGGTGGAGGAGGATGAGATTGATATAAATTTGAATGCTGATACATTTCAACATGAAGATCCTCATTATCAAAAGTTGGCGCAGCCACTAACTAAGAGGCTGAGAAGATTTTGGGGTTGATACAAACAGAAGAAGAGTTTAGAAGTGGAAAATAAACTTTAGCAAGGATGCTAGATGATGTTTCTCATATGAATCCTGAAGACTTTGAGTCTGATGAGGATGATGACACATTGGATTCAATTTTTATAGATGATGAAGTGACTATAGTTGATACTGAGAAGGAGATTGTAAATCAGTATAAAAGGTCAATGACAGAGGTTAACATTCAAGATCTAGTTCAAAGAAGAATTCTCAACTTCTACAGGGACAACCTTAAAATTCAGAAAATGCAAGTCACAGCAACAAAGAGAGAATTGAGATGTATCAAAGATAGTCTTGATTCCAATAAGACTCATTATGACAATTACATTGATTCAAGACTCAATCTCACTACAATGCACGAAATCAAACAGAGGCTTGACATTGAATCTACAGCCAAAGATAAATTCATTGACTTAGAGAAAAGGGTCACTGCTATGGAAGTGATCACACAACAAATTTTAGCAAACCAAGTCACACAAGTGAAGCTTCTTAGTAGTCTCTTGGAAACTTCATCCTCTTCTCAACCCTTAGCTACTGTTGCTTATAACAAAAGGGGGAGAAAGAAAATGATGATAACTTAAGGAGGGAGGTAGAAAATGTGATCAAAGCATCTGAGGATGTAATATCCAAGAAGGAACCATTGGCTCAGAAAAAGAGAGATAGCTCAGAAAATTATACAATAATTTGATGCCATTGAAAGAAAGAACAAAGTTATAGATGCAGGGAAACCAATTACTCTTATGCCTGACATTTTAGAAGCTGTCAAAATAGGAGAAATAAAGATGGATGAAGGAAGCTCACAGCCTGGTGATAAAAAAGGGAAAGGAATACTAATTGAAGAAGGAAAGAAGAAGAAGTTTATCACAGGTGGAGGAGAAAAGTTATTGCATAAAGCAATAGTTGTTGGTGTTAAAGACAGAGTATAGCAGGAGAAGGTAGGAGAAGAACTAATCATGATACTTCAAAAACAATTTGATGAAGAAAATGAGAAAATTCTAGAAGCCATGAGGAAGGAGGTCGAAAAGAGGCTAAGAACAAAACAAAGGGAAAACAAATTTGTTAAAACCTCAGGCGTCAAAAGGAAGTTGAATATTGATGAAGTGGAAGTAGCTAAGGATGAACAACCAAAGAAGACAGAGAATAAAAGTCAAGCATCTGGAAGTAGCCAATCCAAAGAAGTGGAAATGTTCAAGTCAAAGTCAAGCAACTACATCTCAATCAAGAATGTGGAATTGATAGCTATTAAGGGCCAAAGGAAAAGAGATGTGGATCTTCTTCACACTGAATATGAAGATGGTTCACAATCAGCTTTTACATTTTCTCAAGTCTTAGAACAGACTATGTAACTCTGAGGAAAATCTACACTCTACTCAACAAGAAATACTATCTAACCAATGAATTTGCTCAAGATATTTTACAAAGAATTAAGGACATGAGAGAGGCACATGTTCAGGAAGAAAGAGATGAAAAAAATTAAAATATGGAATCCTGAAGGGAAGAAGGTCATCCATGAGCCTTTCTACATGATAATCTACAAGGATAAGGAGGGCAATGAAAAATGTATTGATATTTGTCAAGAGATTGACTAATTGTCCAACCTGGATCTTAATCACTTGGCAAGCCAACTGGACTACGTAGTTGAGGATGTGAAGATTTTGAAAGGGTCTCTATACAGAAAGATGAGAAAAAATTAAGACAAACAGAATGAGGAGTTTAGGGGAAGAAGGAATAAAAGACACTAAATTAGAAACATCCACAACTTCTTAGAAATCATTTATCACTGGTACTTAAATTCTTTGTCTCATAATTGTATTACTTGTCAAATTTATAATTCATACTAAAATGAAAATGTTTAGGGTTTTTGTTATCATCAAATTAGATTTATGTTTATTTTTCATATTCAAAGGCTTTTCTAGAATAAGACAAAGTCCAAGGAAGACTGTTAAAGTAGTTACATTCTATTTTAGTGTAAACATTATAGAATGTATTTTATACATTTATCAGTTGATAGAAAATAAAAGTAGAAAATTGACTGTTATGTATAGTTTAGCAGTTCATATTAGCAAAGAGTAGAAGAGAGAAATCAAGAACTCAAGATAAGCACAATAGAAAGATAGAAAATATTTGTAGTGTTTTTCTTAGTTCAATTTACATTTTGTAAGCAGCTTGGTTTTAAGACCAAGGTTCATTGAAAGCAAAAATATATTCACTTGTAGAAAACCAATCCACTAGTAATTTTAAAAGATTTGTTTTCAATTATTTAAGTTTAATTTTTTGTTATATTTCTTAGTTTTAAATTTCCAAACACTCAAACAGTTTTATTGTACAAACTTAAATCCGTAAGAATTTGATAAAATTCTTAAGTTTGTATTCAACCCCTCTTCTACAAACTTGTACTTGAGGGAAATAACAATTCAAATTATAATTAATTAGATAGTGAGATCCAATCATTAAAGAAGGAGATATGATAATACAATTGAATTAATTGCCTAGATTAGCAAATTACGTGAATATCCTTAATAAAGTAGAAGACGTTATTGAATTGAGTATATAATTGAAAAAATGAAATGTAGGATTAGTAGGAATTATTATATAAATAAATAGAATTGTAATAATTTTGTCAAAAGATATTTTATGCACTTTTATTTTGAAAGAAAATAAATACATTTAAATTAATAATAAAATTTTGATATTGACAAATAAAAAACTCAAGATAAAGAAAATAGAAAATTTTGTGAAAAGATATCTTTAGCACTTTTATTTTGAAAGAAAACAAATGCATTGAAATTAATAATAAAAATTTGATATTGACAAAAAAAACCAAGATAAAGAAAATAAAATGGATTGATATAGACAATTAGTATTCCAATTCTTAAAATAGTTTATATTAAATTTGAATATCAAATATAAGCATAATTAGTTAATATTTAAATTATAATTAATTAGATAGTGAAGCCAATAATTAAAGAATGAGATATAGTAATACAATTAAATTAATTACCGGATATTGGTAAATACCGCAACCAAAATTGAAAGCGAACCGAAAAATTAAAAGCTAACCCGTTTGATTGGTTCCGGAGTTGCAGTCAGATAGATTTAAAGCGCACCGAAAAACCCCCTTGTAAAGTAAAGTAGGGGTACGTTGTTATTCTAGGGTTGAAAGAAAGAGTAGAGTGGGTGGAAGTGAATTATTTGGGGCGNACTAAATTCTTATTACTATTCTGCATTAATACATGTGTGCGTAAAGATTAAAAATCTAGGGTAACTGGGTAAGCATGATTGTAAGCCATTGTTGCTTACAGGAGCTGACTTTCTAAAATTCTTCTCATTTTCTAAATTTTCAATTTATAAAGGGGAGTAAATTTGTCTTTACTTTTAAAATTGGGAAGAGGTTCTGATGCTATGGGGCTATACAATTGTGAATAATAATAGTTGTAGTATNGTCGTAGATACTCTTTATTGTTCTCCCCCTTGACTAAAAAAATCATTACCCTCCCTAGATTTGACTATCCGCGTCATTTTAAATTTACATCAACTTTTTCCACCCACCCCGATTCACCAGATTGCATCTACTGTATGATAGACGCTCGCTACAATCACCAAAATTTTTTTGTTATAATATATCACAATGGTGATAAACAATGGACTGTTAGAGAATTCAATAAAGTTCCTGNCGAGAACCATTGCACAAGCTGGTTTTAGATTCTGATTTTGGGGATTGGATCGACTTGAATAGAGTTTTGGATAGATATTGAAGAGTTGAATGGATTTGGAATTACATCGTTTGAANCAATTTTTTTGTTATAATATATCACAATGGTGATAAACAATGGACTGTTAGAGAATTCAATAAAGTTCCTGCCTTTGCTCTTGTACTTACTATCCTCTCTTCCTCAATGGAGGAATTATCTATATTGTTTCTTGTTTTGGCCAAGTAGCATCCTATAATAATGGACGAGCTTCAACTTTGACTATTTGTCTCTGGACGAGCTTCTTGTTAACAATGCACGTTCAAAAATGATAATGGAACTGTTTGTAATTGCTCAAGTAAAGTCACTACCTTGGGATTTTGTAATTGCAGATGAGAGGAACATTATCATGAAAGCGGCCTNATTTTTAAAGAAAAGTAATATTTTATATAATTTCTTTCTCATAATTTTAAGTGTATAACTTAAATATCATCTTCATATAAAGGTTCTGTATTTGTGTAGTTTGCATTCAAATCAAAGTCAATTGGTAGATAAAATTATTTATATCTTAATTCAATCATTTAAAGGCTTTTGTTTTTGCCAAAATGCTAAACTCTAACTTAAAATTGCAATATATCTATACTATCTATATTATATTATTAAAGACGAAAGATTAAAAATTTTGGTCGGTATGGTACTAGGTGAACCATAGAAAAAATCTTGACCGTCCAATTTTAAGTGAACCATAAAAATAATCTTAACCGTTGAATTTTAATAAAATATAATTTTAAAAGAATACAATCATACATACAATTCTAACACCAATAATCCTCATTTTATGCAAACAACTCATAAACATTATAATTCTAAAGAATATAAACATTACTACTAAAATACAATCTCATATTAATCTTCTAACTAAAATATCTCACATTAATCTCCTAAGTAAAATACATCTCTATACAAAACAAANTCTAATTAAAATTTATCACATTAATCTCCTAAATAAAATACATCTCTATACAAAACAAACAAAAATTATCCTATTAAAATATAAATACAAATAAATTATATAAAAACATATACATATAATATTAAATAAAATATATCATCTTATCTTTATAATGTTAATGTTTGAATTATACAAACAAATGTATACGTTGACCAATAGCCATGACACATATTCACCTAGAACCCCCCTACGTGTGCATTTTCAGGATCCTTTAAAAAACTTGGATAGATCCGACTTTTTAACAAATTCAACAAGTGATAGTAGAAGATTTATTTTGCAAAAGAATTTAAAATATTTAATATATTTATATTTTTGCACTAAGAGAATATTTAAAGACATTAAAAGAAATATATAATAATATTCAAGTGGGATTGATGTTATATAAATTACTAAAAAAGAAATTAACCATAAATATCCCATATATTGGGCCGAGTAGTAAACTGCACATGGTTAAGAAAAAGGAATCCGACAGACTTGGACCAAAGAAAAAAAAATAGTACTATACATTCTATAATTCTATTATTATAAGAAACAATTTGCCGGCCCCAACCATGACAGTGATAGTTTTTTAGATTGTATTGCAATAAATAATGTAAAATGTAAAATCATAAACGTGATTTTTAGTTGTTTATGATGAAATGTCGGAACATAGATTGTTTACAAAAATTTTGTATGTATATTTTTGTTTGTTTTTGTTGTGATACTCGGATTTGAAATGATAAATTGAGTAATAATTCCATATATATATATATATATATATATATATATATATATATATATATATATATATATATATATATATATA
>QRFB01014092.1:2442-24595 GCA_008931105.1 Oenanthe javanica
TCAAGCCATTAAGTGCAAGAAACGGTGAAGAAATGAGCAAGAACAAGCAAGCCAAGTGATTTTTCTCATCACTTTTCTTCTCCTCCTTCTACCCTTCGGTTTCTTCAAGAAATGGGGGAAGCTCAGCTGACTTTTCTTATTTTTAGACGTGTGTGGTGGAAGCTAGTGTTTTAAAAGGTTCGTGCGGGAGTCGCGTAATTTCCCGATAACGTTTTAATCTCTCGTTATCGTACTCTTTTCTTTCGTTCCACCTAAGTTTTAAAAACTTAAAATCTCATATTATGATTCTAATATATTTTAGAATCATTAAATTAATACTCTTTAATTGTTTCGATAAGTTACGAAACAATTCTCCGAATAAATACTATTCACTTACACCGTCTCTCAACCTCTGTTACGACTTCTATCCGGACTTCAAATTTATTTCGTTGGACTAAAAATAATTATAAGTCCCATATTGATTGTGTATGCTACCGTAACATCGATACGCATATTTTCGAATATCCCGTATATTAAGAATACGGTCACACACTTCAAGTACCTTATGAAGAAAATAAATCCATAAAATCATTTATTCATAAAATGAAAAATTTTATCCAAAAATCTTAATAACCCCAAGCGTCAGAAATACGGGTTATTACATCTTCATTTGATGGACATGCTTTTGAAGTAAAGTTCCTCTTTACACCCTCTGCATCCAAAGCAGTTTCAATTTCTCCTTTGAGAGTTTCTACCACCATGTAATCAGGATATGCCATTCTCAATCTCTCATGTGCATCATGTGCATTTACAGGCCATTTCTTCGTGTTGTACCTCTGAGAGTAGGGAATTGAAAGATATGTAATTTCTTCATCTTCAAAGATAGGCTCATCAGAGAATGCATCTTGATCATCAGAGTTTGGCAACTCAGAGTTTGTAATAGCAACAGAGTTTGCAGTGATAGGTAAACTCTGAGTACCTATAAAAGATATAGAACATCATAATTCACTCTTTTCTTTTAAAGTAATCTCATTACTTCTCACATCACACATATCATAACTTTTAATAGTTAGAGTTTGCTCACTAGAAGTAACTAACTTCTTTCTCATTTATACATCTCCTTTTGCCAGATTCAGTATCTGCCTCTCATTATTAATTTTGTTTTTCACACATTTTACCTCAGGCTTACATGAAAGGCTCAATTCACAGTGTCCTAAAGAAATAAAAGGTGGCTGAGAAAGGAGTTCTGTATTCATATGACTAGGGGAACCCTTTTCAGGACTATTCATGGTCATCCCAACAGTAAAAGAGGGAAATATAAGGTTTGAACTTATGCTATAAGAGAATATAAATTCTGAAGAAAAGTCAGAGTTTATACCTTGAGCATTTGCAGATGTGGAAGGAGTTTCCCATGGCTGTGCAGAAAGAGGTTGCACCAAAATTGCATCAGAGATTGCCAAGGGATTAGTCTCAGAGTTTGACTTCTCAGCATTTGCAGCAGTAGAATCAATGTTTGTCTGCATCTTCATGTCTTGGTCTACAATCATATAATTGATGATTGGTTCTTGTGGGACCAAAGTCATATCAGCAGCTGCTTCACCACTTTGAGGTGAAGGTTCTTGTGGGCTTGACTCTGCCAGAGATTGGCCTTCAGCATTAGCAATAGCAAAATCTTCTTTCATTGATTTAGTGCCTACATCCAAACTTTGATTGGATGGTTCTTGTGTAGGTGGGGCCTTGACAACTTCTTCAACCCTTTGAGCTGAAGGTTCTTGTGTGTTGTACCCCCGATTCATGCTGGCTTCATTTGCTAGAACTGTGGCTTCTGTTGAACGTTGAACAACAGGTTCTTTTGTGCCTGGCCTATCAATGACTGCTACCTCACTTTGAGAGACAGGTTCTTGTGTGTCCTGGCCAAAAGAAACAGACTTATTCTTCTTCCTTGAAAATTGCTTTGAATTATGAGAGATTGAAGATGATTTAGATTTCTTTACCTCCATTTCTTTTTTAACTTCTTCAGCTAGCTCCTGCACTCTTGCATATGATATTTCCTTTATTATTTTCTTGGGGGAATTGAAAGGAGAATCAGATACTAGGACTGGAGCAACTGGAGTACTAGGATTGTCACATCATTTTTATCCTAGCATTTCTCATCAATAATGGCAGTTTCAATAGGCTCCAAGGTGATTACAAGACTGGTAAAAGAATTAACATGAAGAGAATTACCATCCATTTCAGCCAATTCATCATTTTCTTCTCTATTGGCATTTTTATTATCACCATCTAACTCAATTCCACCGATGTTGCTATTTATTTAGCCTGGCAATGCAGATTCACCAGACTTCATAACAGCATCAGAGTTTAGCATTGCATCAGAGTTTATCAGATTGTCAGAGTTTATTGCTGCATCAGAGATTATCATTTCAGAGTTTATAGCTTTGACCAATCTTATATTCTTCCTTTTAGCCTCTGGCATAGGATTGACAGTGAATGGCTTCATAAAAGGTGCAGGAGGAATCTCAGAAGCCTTCTTGGCAACCTTCTTTATAGGAAAAACCAAACCTTCATTACTATTATCAGAGTTTGTCTTTTCATCAACCAATTTTCTCTTCTTTGGAGATGACTCAGAAACAACCTTTCCCTTCTTCTTCTTGCTTGGCCCTTGTTGAGAGGTTTGTTTTACAACTACAGTCTTTTAGGAGACTGTAGAGGTTGTCATTTGTTTTTGTGGGTTTGTGTTCAGTGGTTGACTTGGGTTAGAATCAGAGATTGCTAAACTCTGATTCATAGTCACTGACAAAAATTCCTTCCCATACACAGTACTCATTTGTTTAAGAGAAGCCTGAACCATATAGGATAAAACAAGTTGCAGAGATAACCTGCAGATTCCTTCTTTCCATCCTTCCTAGCTAAGTCAGCAAATATTCTTTTATTCATACAAAAACTAGATAGACTCTGATCATCCTCAAAATTTACATTAGGCAATAAAAAGCTAAATACCAACTGTAAAAATCTAGCAAAGTATATAGTATGAACATCATCATCTATTTTACTAGCTAATTGCCTAATTATTAAACAGGGAAAATTAAAATTAAAATTGTGGGTCAGAGAATACCTAATCTGTTAAGACAGCTTCGGAATCGCATCAAAATTTATGCATTTGGCGGTGAAAGCCCTTGTAATGCAGTCAAAGAAGAAGCTCCATTCTCTTCTCAAATGGGGCCTTGTCAAACTCCCCAATTTAGATAGGCTACCCCCATAGCCTATTTACTTGAAGAATGCCTTGATTTGTTCATTATTCACAAGGTCATCATACACAGTCAGTTCAGGAAGATGAAGGGCTTGTCGAACCACAACAGGTGTTATTGGATGTTTCCCATTGTATTGAAAAGTGATTACTGGTTCTTCATCATTACCAACATTATTGAAATTGGCTATTGACCATATTCTGATAAGAGGCTGTGCAGAAAAGTTCATGGGTTCCTCTAGCATATACCCAATGTAGCTGTTTTGTAAGAAATTCTGAATCACATGAAACTCCTGAGGTGAATCGGTTTTAGTCAAAAGAGAGATATAATTTATTGCAGCAAAAGTATATTTTTTGAACGTAAGACCTTTAGATGCCATCGAAACAAAGATTTGCAGATATTGAGAAATTAAGGTTTATAGAAAACGAGAGAGAAAGATAGGAATAAACGATGAAGGTGAATAATTTAAAGTGAAAATAAGAACTAAATTATTCCCTCTCAATTGCATATAGTCTATAGTGGGACACGTGGCATGAAATTATTGGAAGAGTAATGAGTAGAACAATTCTCAAAATACAGCAAGTGTGTGTGTATCTGTGTCAAAATATGAACCAATTTAAGTGAAATACACGCGCCCTTGTGATTAGTCAAATCAGAGAATAATAATTATGATGTAACAAAAATAAAATATGATGTCATAAAAATATTTTAGAGTTTAGCATGTAGACATGGATCAGAGTTTATATAAGTCAGAGTTTAGTATTCACTGTCAGAGTTTACCACATACTCTGACATAGTTTACCATAAACACTGATAGCTGTTGATCAGAGTTTAGCTTTTCCAATTATCAGAGTTTATTCCCATTTCTATCAGAGTTTGTCAAAGACTTTGACAGATTTTATCATAAACACTTTATTCAGTCTGTTACTTGCTATCAGGAGTTGAGCCACTTGTCACCATCCCTAATTCAAAAACTAATCTTGTAAAAGTTGCTTCACACAGAAACTTGGTGAATATGTCTGCTAACTGTTGATCTGAGGGAACAAAATGCATTTCAATTGTTCCTTCATCTACATGTTCCCTTATGAAGTGATATCTGATACTTATGTGCTTTGTCAGAGAATGTTGAACTGGATTTCCTGTCATTGCAATAACACTTTGGTTATCACAATAAATATGTATTTTTGAAAAGTTCAAACCATAGTCTAACAATTGATTTCTCATCCATAAAATTTGTGCACAGCAGCTTCCTGCAGCTATATATTCAGCCTCTGCTGTTGATATTGAGATATATTTCTGTTTCTTGCTTTGCCATGAGACAATTCCTCCACCTAGAAATTGACAACTGCCACTTGTGCTTTTTCTGTCAATTTTACATCCTGCAAAATTTGCATCTGAATAGCATATTCATTTAAAGTCAGATTATCTAGGATACCATAAGCCAAGATTGATAGTGCCCTTGAGATATCTGAAAATTCTTTTAACAACAATCAAATGAGGTTTCCTTGGATTTGCCTGAAATATAGCACATAGACAGGTTGTAAACATGATATCTGGTCTACTTGCAGTCAAGTAGAGTAGTGATCCAATCATGCCTCTATATACTGTAATATCTACAGGCTCTCCAGGGTCTTGATCAAGCTTGGTTGTTGTAGCCATTGGAGTTATAGCAGATGCAAAGTCTTGCATTTGAAATTTAGTGAGTAGATTCTTTGTATACTTTGAATGATTTATGAAAATACCTTCATCAGTATGTTTCACTTACAATCCTAGAAAATAACTCATTTCTCCCATCATGCTCATTTGATACCTGTACTTCATTAGCTTTGAAAAACTTTTACATAGTTTCTCATTAGTGGAACCAAATATAATATCATCAACATATATTTGAACCAATAATAAATCTTTACCTTGATTTCTATAAAATAAGGTTTTATCAATTTTACCTCTTGTGAAACCATTTTAAAGTAGAAATAGAGTCAGAGTTTCATACCAGGCTCTTGGTGCTTGCTTGAGTCCATATAAGGCTTTATCCAATTTGTAAACATGATTTGGATATTTTGGATTGACAAAGCCAGGTGGTTGTTCAACATATACCTCTTCTTCAAGTTCTTCATTTAAAAATGCATTTTTGACATCCATTTAGTAGACCTTGAATTTCTTGTGTGCATCATAAGCAAGAAAGATTCTGATTGCTTCAAGTCTAGCTACAGGTGCAAAGGTTTCATCATAATCAATACCTTTTTATTGAGAATAACCTTTGGCTACTAATCTTTCTTTGTTCCTTTTAATGATTCCATCAGACTCTGTCTTGTTTCTAAATATCCATTTTGTGCCAACAATTGATCTATTCTTTGGCCTTGGAACAAGGGTCCAAACTTCATTTCTTTCAAATTCATTTAGTTCTTCCTGCATTGCAGTAACCCAATATGCATCCTTCAAAGCATCTTCAACCTTCTTTGGTTCTGTTTGAGAAAGAAAACTATGAAATAAATATTCATTTTGAGTAGCTTTTCTTGTCTGTACTCCACTATCTAGATCACCAATAATCAAATCAGGTGTATGGTCTTTGTTCCATTTTCTTGCATCTGGAAAATTACTTGAACTAGATGCTCCCCCGTGATTTATGCCTTCATAGAATGATTCCTTTGTAAATGTTGATCCTCCCCCTGAAGTTGTGCTTCCATCAGTGTTTGATGTCTCAGAGTTTGAATCATCAGAGTTTGTGTGATCAGTGTTTGTGGTTTCAGAGTTTGATTGATCAGAGTTTAGGGTTTCAGAGTTTGTGTTTGTCAGAGTTTGAGCAGACTCTGTTATTTCAATAACTGAGGTTTGTTCTCCAATATCAGTAAGTGACTGTTTTTGCTCCCCCTCAATATGTGCAGAATCTTTAATTTCTATTTCAATTATTTCAGAATCAGAATTTAAGAGATCAGATTTTAATTCATCAGAGTTTGACTCAACAGTATTTATCTCATTAGAGTTTAGCTCAACATTGTTTATGTTCTGCAATTCATTTTCAAAACTCAGAGTTTCCTGAGCATCTTCATCATGTAACCCAGCCATTTTTCCTTCATCAAAAGAGACATTTATAGATTCCATGACTGCCCTGGTCCTCAGATTAAACACTTTGAATGCTCATGAAGAAGTTTTAGAAGTTGATGCATATCCAACAAAAATACCTTCATCTACTTGGAGTTCAAATTTCCTCAACTGTTCAGGATGTGTTTTTAGAATAAAACACTTGCTTCCAAATATGTGAAAGTATTTTACATTTGGCTTCCTTCCCTTCAATGTTTCATATGGAGTCATTCCACGTTTATTTATCAAGGTGCAATTCTGAGTAATGCAAGCAGTATTTACAACTTCTGCCAAAAAATAAGTAGGTAGCTTTGCTCCTTCTAGCATTGTTCTGGCAACTTCAATTAGAGTTCTGTTCTTTCTTTCAACTACACCATTTTGTTGAGGTGTTTCAGGTGCAGAAAATTATTGAATAATTCCTTTTGTTGAGCAGAATTCCTCCATTGCAGAGTTCTTAAACTCCGTTCCATTATCACTCCTTAGATTCGTCACTTTGTGTGGTGATCCATTTTCAATCATTGCAATATAGTCAAAAATTATCTCAACTGTTTCATCCCTTTTATGTAAAAAGTATACCCATGTAAATCTTGTGTAATCATCCACTATCACCAGAGTATATTTCTTCTTTCCAGTGGACATAATGTTGACAGGACCAAATAAATCAATAAGCAATAGATGAAAAGGTTGATCAATAGAATTTTCAGTTTTACTCTTGAAAGATATCTTCTTTTGTTTGGCCTTTTGACATGAATCACAAAGTCCATCAGAATGAAATTGAACTTTTAGAAGACCTCTAACTAGATCCTTTTTCACCAATTCATTTATGTTTCCAAAGTTCAAGTGACAGCTTTTTGGGCCAATTCCAGCTTTCCAGAGATGATGCCTTTCCAAGTAAACAAGCTAAGGGACCATCAGAGTTTACCTCTAAGCTAGCTTCAAATAAGTTGTTATGTTTGTGACCAATAAGAACCACTTTGTCAGCCATCTTGCTTTTGACTTCACAATGTGTTTCATGAAATTCCACAGAATAACATCTGTCTGTCATTTGACTCACACTTAACAGATTATGTTTGAGTCCTTCAACCAGAGCTACATTTTCAACGATGACATTTCCAATAACAATATTGCCATAACCCAGTGTTCTTCCTGTGTTTCCATCTCCATAGGATACTGCTGGGTCATCCTTCTCCTCAAACTCTGAAAGTAGGGATTTGGTTACAGTCATATGTGGAGAACATCCACTGTCAATCACTAGGATGTTTTTCCTGATTCCCTCCAATCAATTAATGCAAATTAATTAGTAGGTTTGGGGACCCAAACAAGTTTGGATCCTTTCTTTTGAAACTTAACTTTTGCAGCAGAAGTATTTTTATCAGAGTTTATGTTAACAGAGTTTGCATCATCAGAGTTTGCATTTTTAGAGTTTTTACTTTCAGATTTTACTTTTCTCATATCAGCTTTTATCATATAAATTTGATAGTATTTTTAGAAAAGACAGGTGTTTTATTCATTTTAGGCAATAGTTCATAATAGTTGAAATACAAGCTACAATATTCTTTACATGTGTAAACAGGGATTTTGTGGTCTATATCTAGTTTGTTTTCTAACCTCTGAACTAGGTCTCTCAGGTTCCTTCGTTTTGTTTTTTTTGCAGTCAATAGCAAGATGATTAGAATTACCACAAGTAAAACAGGTTTTTCTAGGAGCATCAGGGATATTCATATAGTTATTCTCCTTAGAAATTCCTACTTTGCCATTTCTATTTCTTTTTACCTTTTTAGGTTTGTTTTTATTAGTGATTGCCTTCAACTTTTTCTTAAGTTGCTTCTGTGAGAGTAACCCTATATTCACCTTTTTATTCTCTGATACACTATTTTCTCTACCTTGGTTATTGTTAGAACATTCACCAGAAATATTCTTCTTGTCATTACTAGCTCTAACAAATTTCACAGGTTTACTCAAAGTTCCACTTATGTGTGTCCTAGTGTGTGTCTTCTTGTCAGATCCATAACCTAAGGCAGATGTCCAATTCTTGTTAGAAAACATTTGTTGGACTTTCTTACCAGAGTTTGTCCAAACTCTGAAAGTCACTTTTTCTTTAGCTATCTCAGATTTTAAATATTCCACTTATATTTCTAACTGAGTTTGTATATGTATATCATTCTCACAGTCTATCTTAGTGCTAAGCATGTTAAGATTTTCAGTTTCAAGAAAGTTATTCCTAGCAGTCAGAGTTTATATGTCAGATTTTAATCTATCATTCTCAAGAGACTGTGATTTAAAGCTAACATACAAGGTTCTAAGAAAAGACTTTAATTCATAGATATCTTCAATATTAAAATTGAAGACAGAGTTTGGTACCTTATCAGAGTATAAGATAGGGGCATCAGTGTTTGCCATGTGAGCATAATTTGTTTCTTCTTCAGAATCTGAGGAATCCATCCAATCTTTCTTTGATATGATAAGAGCTTTTCCAGATTCCTTGCTTCTGCACTCAGTAGCAAAGTGCCCCATCTTATTACACTTGTAACACTTGACCTTTGATTTGTCAAGAGTTTTTGATTTTCCATCTCTATCTTCTCTTTTCTTGAATTTGTCTTTCTTTTCTGATTCTCCATGCTTCTTTTGGAAGTTTCCTTATTTCCAGAACTTTCTGTACTTCATCTTCTTGAAACCTTTGACAATCATGGCAACCATCTCCATCATGTCAGAGTCTGTGGAGTAATCAGAGTTTACATCAGAGTTTGCTTCAAACTCTGATTCACTGTTTTCATTGACCATTACAGCTTTTCCTTTTCTTGTTGAGGCTTTAGGGACTTTTTCTTTTGGTTCTTCAATCTTGGTCTCAACATTCAAAGAAATAGATTTTGCCTTGCTACTCTTCCTATTTTTCCTTTGTTGTAATTCTAGATCATGAGTTTTCAATCTTCCATAGACTTCATCTAGAGACATATCATCTAAATCAGTCATGTCTCTTATTAAGGATGTTTATAAATCCCATTCTTCTGGAAGAGCCCTAAGAAACTTGGTGTTTGAATTCTCATTATCATACACCTTATCAACTAAAGCCAAGTTATTTAACAGACTTAGAAATCTGTCATAGATGTCTGTGAGGGACTCATTCTTCTTGGCCTCAAAGTATTCATACTCTTGAATTAGAACAGATCTTCTATTTTTCTTTATCTCCTTTGTTCCTTGACATTAAACTTCCAGTGCATCCCAGATTTCTTTAGCAGTTTTGCATGCAATTACCCTGTTAGACATCACAGAGTCAAGACTATTATGCAAAATATTTCTTACCTTGGCATCTTTGAGGACTTCTTGTTTTTCCTCATTGGTCCACTCCTTTTTGTCTTTCAAAGTGTAGTATTAAGGAATCTGTCTTCCTTCCACAATTGTTGATGGAACTAGCTTAGTTAGAACATACTGTCCTTCATTGATCCTGTCTAGATAATCAGGATCTGTGGATTCCAGGAACATCATCATCTTTACCCTCCATGTAGGGTATTCAGCTTTCTTTAGGATTGAAATTCTGATGCTTTCATACTTGTTTCCAAACATGTTTATTATGATCTTTTAGTTAAAAATAACTGCCTGGCTCTGATACCAATTGTTACCCAGAAAGATAATCTATTACAGAAGGAGGGTTGAATGTAATAGTACCAAATAATCGATCAAGAACACAAGTATAAAAAGAAAAACTGTTTTGTATTAATGATAATGAACTTGAATACAAAACTCTCTCAAGAAATTCACTATTCTTAAGAGCTGCTGGGCTATGAAAGATATATCTTGAATCGTTACATTTAATGTTAACCTATATTTGTGTTTATATAGACACAGTTATAAATTCCTATCACAAAACAGATAATGAAAAGAATAGCTTCAATAAGGTAATTTAGACTTGCATTCGAATTCCTTCTTCACTATCCAAATCAAACTCTGATTTGTATGTTCCTTTTTAAACTCTGATTTGTAAACTCTGTCAGTTGTCAATCTCTGATTGAGCATTCTCTGTTAGAATAAACTCTGATTGAGTATTCTCTGATAGATTAAACTCTGACCGATAGCTTCCTTAAACTCTGATGACGTCAGCGACATAAACTCTATTATGATATTCTCTGACAGCATCAGTGTTTATTTTCTAACATGTCCGAAGTGTTACCTGTCATTATAAAAACTCATCTTAAATTTTAATATAAGATTCTTGGATGTGACTTATATTTTTTAATATAAGTTCTTTTAAGTGTTTTTAATATAAAAATCTCTTAAGTATTTTATTTTTTTAATATAAGATTCTCTTATGTGTTCTGTATTTTTCAAAATATAAAATTCCCGTAAATATTTTTTAATATAAGGTTTTTCTAAATATTTTATATTTTTTAATACAAGATCCTCTGAAATATTTTTTATTATAAGATTTTCATAAACATTTTTTAAATATCAAATAGTCTTAAGTTTTTTATATTATTAAATACAAAATTTTCTTAAATGTTTTTTAATATACTATTCTCTTGTGTTTTGTATATTTGAATACAAGATTCCTTAGAGTGTTTTTTATTTTTTAATACGAGATTTATATTAGTATTTATATTTTGAAATACTTAGAGAAATCTCATAAAAATACCTTATAACATTTTGATTTATTTAAAGTAAATTTACATCTAAAAGATTCCAATAAGTGTTTTTGTTAAAATATTATTATATGCTAATTTTATTCTCTAAAGTGATTTTATAAAGTATTTTACAAGATTTCCTAAAACGATCCCGTATACATCAAAATTTTATTTAAAATGTTGTGTGATTTTATTAATTTTTATTTAAGATTCTATAAGGTGATCGTTAATAGGTTCTTAATTAGAATGTTGCCCGGATAACCAAACTATTACAGAAGGGGGGGTTGAATGTAATAGTACCAAATAATCGATCAAGAACACGAGTATAAAAAGAAACACTGTTTTGTATTAATGATAATGAACTTGAATATAAAACTCTCTCAAGAAATTCACTGTTCTTAAGAGCTGCTAGGTTATGAGAATGATATAACTTGAATAATAATTTCAATGTTAACCTATTTTTGTGTTTATATAGACACAGTTACAAATCCAACTACAAAATAGATAATGAAAAGAATAGTTTCAATAAGGTAAATAGACTTGTATTCGAATTCCTTCTTCACTATCCAAATCATATTCTGATTTGTCTGTTTCTTCATAAACTCTGATTTGTAAACTCTATCGGCTGTCAATCTCTGATAGAGCATTCTCTGTTAGAGTAAACTCTGATTGAGTATTCTCTGATAGAGTAAACTCTGACCGATAGCTTCCTTAAACTCTGATGACGTCAGCAACATAAACTCTGTTCTGATATTCTCTGACAGTATCAGTGTTTATTTTCTAACAATCTCCCCCAATTTATGCTTTATTAAGTAAAACATAAATTTCACTTATGATGTCANTCTTATGATGTAAGAAATATGGAGACAAATGCATCAGAGTTTGAATCTTTTTTTTTTGACTTAGATTCTTCTATATGAGAAGTCTTCTTTCAGAAATTGATCCAGTAGCTTTTCCTCAACATTCTTTAACAAATCAACTAACTTCTCATACAAATCTTTCATTTGCTCAGAAGAATCATCAATTTGTAATATAGCAGCTCTCAAATTATAGATTGATGATCTCTCCATTCTTTCATCCAAGGGAATGCAACAGGCCTTCTTTCCATCAGGGTTTAAAATAAGTGTAGGAATTCATAACACCATTTTGACCTTTGCATCTCCTTTTGCCATTTCTTTTTCTGTTCCATCTTTAAGAAAATAACCAGGTTTGAACTCTTCAGAGTTTATCATGAGTAATCTCTCATTCCTCTTCTTTTCATTTATTATACCTTCTAGAATCTTCACCCATCTGGAAGTGGCTTCATTTTCATCATTGAGTAGATAAAGAACATGTTCAAGTTCTTTAGATGCCTTGTGGATCAGATCTTCTTCAGCAATTTTTAAAACCCTTCCATTCTCAAAGAAGTATAGCAGTTTCTCCTTTGCTTAAGCCCCATCAAAGATATCCTTTACTATGTTGACAGATACTAATCTGTCCAGATGTTCTTGATTTAAATCTTCCTCAGGCTTGTCCTTTAATGAGAAGGCATCTTTGAAAATATTTAATTCACCCCTGTAGACCTTGGCTTGAGAATCACCAATACCACCCTTGTTTTTACCAAGTCTGGCATTGAGAGTTAAGGTTTCAGTTTTAGTCCACAGTAGGTCAGCCTTCTTCTTTCTGATCAGAACTTGTTGTTCTTCTCCTTCTTCTTTAAAACATGTTCCACCTGGGAGGAATGTTGTTCCTTGCATAGTGAGAGGAATTTTTGATTTTGCTGGGGCTTTCTTTTGAATAATAGAAGTTGATCTTGTTTGAATGGTTGGTTGTGCTTGAACTTCAATAAGCTTAGGAGTTTCAACAGGTTTGGCTTGGACAGGCTTAGATACAATTTTCTTTTTTTAAGCAGGTGCCTTCCTTTGTGATGGAGCTTTCTTCACATACTTTCTTTTCTTCTAGACTTGAGCATTTTCGGTACCAGACTTCTTCAATTCTTCTTCTACAACAACTGGATCCATTCCTGGATTTTCTTCTTCAAACAACTTTCTTGCCAATTCTGCATCTTTTAAGTTTTGATCTTCAATATTCTCAGGCTTCTTTTCTTCTTCAAGCCTTTTAGCTAACTCCATATCTGTATTTATCAGAGTTTGCTTCTTATCATAGTTTGTTCCTGAGGTTGATGGAATCAGATTTTGTGAAGTCGTCAAAGTTTGTCTAGAAGTGATAAGTGTTTGTTGAGTCAGAGTTTGTTTTCCATCCTTATGACTCCCTTGATCATCATCATGTTTATCATCAGATTTTTATACAGTATCTTTCTTGCATTTGTCATCAGATACCTTCTCCCCCTTTCTGACATCATTGCCTTTTCTAAATGTTAAGATGTCAACTATTGTATGTAGCATGTTCTGCATAGAGGTGACTGTAGTAGAGAGAGTATCAACCTTGACTTCCAAAGACTCCTATTTTGCAGAAATATTCTTTAATTTCAATTCTACAGCATGTTGTGAAGTAGTGACAGAAGTCTGTACAGAGGTAATAGTTTTGCTAACAGAATCCTTCAAATCACACACTTCATTGTGAAATCCCTTGGACAACACAGTAGTAGTCTTCAAAATTTTCTTCATTTCATCAGAGTTTATTTCCTTGTCAGCTTTGTTGATCAATTCATGAACATGAGGCCATGGGATTTTTTCATTTGGATATTTCCAAGACATATCCCAAACCTTTTGTCTGTGAGAGGTGAGAAGATCTTCATTTGATGGCCCTGCTTTTGAAGTAAAGTTCCTCTTTACACCCTCTGCATCCAAAGCAGTTTCAATTTCTCCTTTGAGAGTTTCTACCACGATGTAATCAGGATATGCCATCCTCAATCTTTCATGTGTATCTTGCGAATTTACAGGCCATTTCTTTGTGTTGTACCTCTGAGAGTAGGGAATTTAAAGGTCTATAATTTCTTCATCTTCAAAGATAGGCTCATCAGAGAATGCATCTTGATCATCTGAGTTTGAAACATTGTTAGAGTTTGCAAACTGAGAGTTTGTAATAGCAACAGAGTTTGCAGTGACATGTAAACTCTATGCACCTGTAAAAGATATATAAAATCCTAAGTCACTCTTTTCTTTTAAATTAATCTCATTACTTATAACATCACACATATCATAACTTTTAATAGTCAGAGTTTGCTCACTAGAAGTAACTAAATTCTTTCTGAATTATACCTCTCCTTTTGCCAGATTCAGTATCTGCCTCTCATTATTAATTCTATTTTTCACACATTTTACCTCAGTCTTACATGAAGGGCTCAATTCACAGTGTCCTAAAGAAATAAGAAGTGGCTGAGAAAAGAGGTATGTAGTCACATGAATAGGGGTATCCTTTTCAGGACTATCCATGGTCATCCCATCAACAATGGTAGGAAATATAAATTCTGACTTTAAACTATCAGAGAATGTAAATTCTGAAGAAAAGTCAGAGTTTATACCTTGAGCAGTTGTAGATGTGGATAAAGTTTCCCATGGCTGTGTAGAAAGAGGTTGCACCAGAATTGAATCAGAGATTGCCAAGGGATTAGTCTCAGAGTTTGAATTTTCAGCATTTGCATCAGTAGAATCAGAGTTTGTCTACATCTTCATGTCTTGGTCTACAATCACATAATTGATGATTGGTTCTTGTGGGACCTGAGTCATATCAGCAGCTGCTTCACCACTTTGAGGTGAAGGTTCTTGTGGGCTTGACTCTGCCAGAGATTGGCCTTCAGCATCAGCAATAACAGAATCTTCTTTCATTGATTTAGTGCGTGCATCCAAACTTTTATTGGATGGTTCTTATGTAGCTGGGGCCTTGACAGCTTCTTCAACCCTTTGAGCTGAAGGTTCTTGTGTGTTGTACCCCTGATTCATGTTGGCTTCATTTGCTGGAACTGTGGCTTCTGTTGAACTTTGAACAACAGGCTCTTGTGTGCCTGGCCTATTAATGACTGCTACCTCACTTTGAGAGTCAGTTTCTTGTATGTCCAGGCCAAAAGAGACAGACTTCTTCATCTTTCTTAAAAATTGTTTTGAATTAGGAGAGACTGAATATGATTTAGATTTCTTTGACTCCATTTCTTTTCTAACTTCTTTAGCTAGCTCCTGCACTCTTGCATAACATATTTGTTACCCAGATAATTAAGCTATTACAGAAGGGGGGTTGAATGTAATAGTTCCAGTAAATCGAATATGAACACAAGTATGTAACAAATGAACACTGTTTTGTATTAAAGATAATGAATAGGTTACAAAACTCTCTCAAGAAGTTCTTTGTTCTCAAGAGCTGCTAGGTTATAAGAATATTGCTTGAATGAATTGAACATCTAATTATAACCTATCTCTGTGTTTATATAGACATGGTTATAATTCAATTACAAATCAGATTAGAAATATAACAGCTTTAAATAAGGAAATAGACTTGCATTAGGATTCCTTCTTACTATCCTAATCAAACTCTGATTTGAATTGCTTCCTTCACAGACTCTGTCTTGTAAACTCTGTCGGTTGTTATTCTCTGATAGTGCATTATCTGTTAGAGTATTCTTTGATAGAGTAAACTTTGTCCGACAGCTTCATAAACTCTAATGACGTCAGCATAAAGTCTGATTTGATATTTTTTGACAATCATCAGTGTTTGCATTCCTAACAATCTCCCCCAATTTATGCTTTATGAATTAAAACATAAATTTAACTTATGATGTCAGAAATATAAGACAAATGCATTAGAGTTTTTTTTCCCTTTGAGATTCAGATTCTTCTGTAAGAGAAGTCTTCTTTCAGAAATTGATTCAGGAGCTTTTCTTCAGCATTTTTCAACAAATCAACAAGCTTCTCCTTCAATTCCTTCATTTGCTCAGTAGAATCATCTATTTGAAATATAGCAGCCCTTAGAGCATAAATCGATGACCTGTTCATTCTTTCATCGAAGGCAATGAAGCAAGCCTTCAAACCATTAGGATTTAAAATCAGTGTAGGAATCCCTAACACCATCTTGACCTTTGCATCTCCTTTTCTCATTGCACTTTTTGTTCCATCTTTAAGTAAGTATCCAGGCTCATATTCTTCAGATTTTATCATCATCAGCCTTTCATTCTTCTTCTTCTCAGCTATCACTCCTTCAAGAGTTTTCCTCCACCTAGAAGTTGCTTCATTTACATCATTGAGTAGATAAAGAACATGTTCAAGTTCTTTAGATGCTTTATCAATCAGATTTTCTTTAGCAATCTTCAAAACTCTCCCATCTTCTAAAAAATATAGAAGCTTCTCCTTGTCTTGATCTCCATCAAAGATGTCTTTTACTATGTTGACATATACCAATTTATCAAGATGCTCTTGCTTTAAATCTTCCTCAGGCTTGTGTTTTAAAGAGAAAGGATCACTAAAAATATTGGTTTCACCTCTGTAGATTTTGGCTTTAGGATCACCAATACCACCCTTGTTTTTACCAAGTCTGGCATTGAGAGTTAAGGTTTCAGTTTTAGTCCACAGTAGGTCAGCCTTCTTCCTTCTTATCAGAACTTGTTGTTCTTCTCCTTCTTCNGATTTTGGCTTTAGGATCACCAATACCACCCTTGTTTTTACCAAGTCTGGCATTGAGAGTTAAGGTTTCAGTTTTAGTCCACAGTAGGTCAGCCTTCTTCTTTCTTATCAGAACTTGTTGTTCTTCTCCTTCTTCTTCAAAACTTGTTCCACCTGGGAGGAATGTTGTTCCTTGCATAGTGAGAGGAATTTTTGATTTTGTTGGGGCTTTTTTTTGAATAATAGAAGTTGATCTTGTTTGAATGGTTGGTTGTGCTTGAACTTCAATAAGCTTAGAGAATAATAAATATGATGTCATAAAATGAAACATGATGTCATAAATATGATCTCTGAGTTTACCACTTAAATAGAGTTNTAGAGTTTTTTTTCCCTTTGAGATTCAGATTCTTCTGTAAGAGAAGTCTTCTTTCAGAAATTGATTCAGGAGCTTTTCTTCAGCATTTTTCAACAAATCAACAAGCTTCTCCTTCAATTCCTTCATTTGCTCAGTAGAATCATCTATTTGAAATATAGCAGCCCTTAGAGCATAAATCGATGACCTGTTCATTCTTTCATCGAAGGCAATGAAGCAAGCCTTCAAACCATTAGGATTTAAAATCAGTGTAGGAATCCCTAACACCATCTTGACCTTTGCATCTCCTTTTCTCATTGCACTTTTTGTTCCATCTTTAAGTAAGTATCCAGGCTCATATTCTTCAGATTTTATCATCATCAGCCTTTCATTCTTCTTCTTCTCAGCTATCACTCCTTCAAGAGTTTTCCTCCACCTAGAAGTTGCTTCATTTACATCATTGAGTAGATAAAGAACATGTTCAAGTTCTTTAGATGCTTTATCAATCAGATTTTCTTTAGCAATCTTCAAAACTCTCCCATCTTCTAAAAAATATAGAAGCTTCTCCTTGTCTTGATCTCCATCAAAGATGTCTTTTACTATGTTGACATATACCAATTTATCAAGATGCTCTTGCTTTAAATCTTCCTCAGGCTTGTGTTTTAAAGAGAAAGGATCACTAAAAATATTGGTTTCACCTCTGTAGATTTTGGCTTTAGGATCACCAATACCACCCTTGTTTTTACCAAGTCTGGCATTGAGAGTTAAGGTTTCAGTTTTAGTCCACAGTAGGTCAGCCTTCTTCTTTCTTATCAGAACTTGTTGTTCTTCTCCTTCTTCTTCAAAACTTGTTCCACCTGGGAGGAATGTTGTTCCTTGCATAGTGAGAGGAATTTTTGATTTTGTTGGGGCTTTTTTTTGAATAATAGAAGTTGATCTTGTTTGAATGGTTGGTTGTGCTTGAACTTCAATAAGCTTAGAGAATAATAAATATGATGTCATAAAATGAAACATGATGTCATAAATATGATCTCTGAGTTTACCACTTAAATAGAGTTTATCAAGCATGAAATCAGAGATTATGAGTTTAGTATGTACTGTCAGAGTTTACCATATACTCTGACAGAATTTACCATAAACACTGATAATTTGTGATCAGAGATTAGATGCTTCAATGATCAGAGTTTACTCTATTTTCATTAGAGTTTACCCCATACTCTGACATATGCTCTGATTGTCTTAAGCTTGTTAAGTTGAGCCACTTGATACCATCCCTAATTCATAAACCAGTCTGTTAAATGTTGCTTCTGGCAGAGGCTTGGTGAATATATCTGCTAATTGGTGATCTGTAGGAACAAAATGTAATTCAATTGTGCCTTCCTCCACATGTTCTCTTATAAAGTGATATCTGATACTGATGTGCTTTTTTAGAGAATGTTGAACTGAATTTCCTGTCATTGCAATAGCACTTTGGTTATCACAATAAATATGAATTTTAGAGAAGTTCAATCCATAATCCAACAGTTGATTTTTCATCCATAAGATTTGTGCACAATAGCTTCCAGCAGCAATATATTCAGCATCTATTGTTGATATAGATATTGATTTCTGCTTCTTGCTTTGCCATGATACAAGTCTTCCACCTAAAAATTGACAACTTCCACTTGTTCTTTTTCTGTCAATTTTACATACTGCAAAGTCAACATCTAAATAGCCTATTAATTTGAAATCAGACTCTCTAGGATACCATAAGCCAAGATTAACAGTGCCCTTGAGATATCTGAAAATCCTTTTCACAGCAATCAAATGAGGTGCTCTTGGATTTGCTTGAAATCTAGCACATAGACATGTGGCAAACATAATGTCTGGTCTACTTGCAGTCAAATAAAGTAGAGAACCAATCATTCCTCTGTATGCAGTAATATCAACAGGTTCTCCAGTGTCTTGATCAAGTTTTGTTGCANCTCCTCTGTATGCGGTAATATCAACAGGTTCTCCAGTATCTTGATCAAGCTTTGTTGCAGTAGCCATAGGAGTTGTAGCAGATGCAGAATCTTGCATTTGAAATTTANGCAGATGCTGAATTTTGCATTTGAAATTTAGTGAGTAGATTCTTTATATATTTAGACTGATTAATGAAAATGCATTCCTCAGTCTGTTTTACTTGTAAACCTAGAAAACAACTCAATTCTCCCTTCATGCTCATTTGATACCTGGACTGAATTAACTTTGAAAATCTTTCACAGAGTTTCTCATTAGTGGAACAAAATATAAAATCATCAACATATATTTGTACCAATAATAAATCCTTACCTTGAGTTCTATAAAAAAAGGTTTTATCAATTGTTCCTCTAGTGAAACCATTTTCAAGTAAGAATAGAGCCAGAGTTTCATACCAGGCCCTTGGTGCTTGCTTTAGTCCATATAGAGCTTTATCCAGTCTGTAGACATGACTTGGATATTTTGTATTGACAAAGCCAGGTGGTTGTTCAACATAGACTTCTTCTTCAAGTTCACCATTTAAAAATGCACTTTTAACATCCATCTGGTAGACCTTGAATTTCTTATGTGCAGCATAAAAAAGAAAAATTCTGATTGTCTCAAGTCTAGCTACAGTGCATAGGTTTCATCATAATCAATCCCTTCTTGTTGAGAATAACCTTTGGCTACCAGTCTTGCTTTTTTTCTTGTAATGATTCCATCAGAGTATGTCTTGTTCCTGAATACCCATTTTGTGCCAATAATAGATCTGTTCTTTGGCCTAGGAACTAGGGTCCAAACTTCATTCCTTTTAAACTCATTCAATTCTTCCTGCATTGCAGTATTCCAATCTGCATCTTTCAAAACATCTTCAACCTTCTTTGGTTCTGTTTGAGAAAGAAAACTATGAAATAGACATTCATTCTGAGTAGCTTTTCTTGTTTTTACTCCACTTTCCAGAGCACCAATAATTAAATCAGGTGTGTGATCTTTAGTCCATTTCCTTGGATGTGGAAAATTTCTAGAACTAGATGCTCCCCCATTATTAGTGCCTTCATAGAATGATTCTTCTGTAAATGTTGATCCTCCCCTTGAAGATGTGTTATCATCAGTGTTTGATGTCTTAGAGTTTATGTACTCAGAGTTTAAATTATCAGAGGTTGAGATCTCAGAGTGTATGGTCTCAGGGTTTGATTGATCAGAGTTTAGGGTTTTAGAGTTTGTGTTGTTCAGAGTTTGGTCAGACTCTAATATTTCAATAACTGTGTTTTGATCTTCAATGTCAGTATTTGATTGATGTTGCTCCCCCTCAACATGTGCAGAATCTTCAATTTCTATTTCAATCAATTCTGAATCAGAGTTTGAAGAATCAGAGTTTACCTCACCAGAATTTAGTTCAACAGAGTTTATTTTCTGCAGTTCATTCTCAAATCTAAGAGCTTCATGTGCATCTTTATCATGAAATCCATCTATCTTTCCTTCATCAAAAGAGACATTGATTGATTCCATGATTGTCCTTGTCCTTAAGTTGAATACTTTGAATGCCCTTGAAGAGGTTTTAGAAGTTGTTGCATAACCAACCAAAATTCCTTCATCTGCTTTAAGTTCAAACTTCTTCAATTGTTCAGGATGTGTTTTGAGAATAAAACACTTGCTTTCAGAGTTTGGCATCTTCTATTAAAGTTCTGTTCTTTCTTTCAACTACACCATTTTGTTGAGGTGTGCCAGGTGCTGAGAATTGTTGAGTAATACCTTTTGTTGAGCAGAATTCCTCCATTGTTGAGTTCTTAAACTCTGTTCCATTGTCACTCCTTAAATTCTTTACTTTGTGAGTTGATCCATTTTCAATCATTGCAATATGATCAATGATTGTTTCTGCAGTTTCATCCTTCTTGTGCAAAAAGTACACCCAAGTAAATCTAGTGAAATCATCAACTATTACCAGAGTGTATTTCTTCTTTCCAATGGACATGATGTTAACTGGACCAAATAAGTCAAGATGCAATAGATGAAAAGGTTGATCAATAGAGTTTTCAGTTTTGCTCTTGAAAGATGTCTTCCTTTGTTTGGCCTTTTGACATGANTCTCCATTGCAGAGTTCTTAAACTCTGTTCCATTGTCAGTCCTTAGATTCTTTACCTTGTGTATTGATCCATTCTCAATCATTGCAATATGTTCAAAAATTATCTCTGTAGCTTCATCTTTCTTATGCAAAAAGTACACCCAGGTAAATCTAGTGTAATCATCAACTATCACCAAAGTATATCTCTTCTTTCCAATCGACATAATGTTGACAGGACCAAATATATCAAGATGCAATAGATGAAAAGGTTGATCAATAGAGTTTTCAGTTTTGCTCTTGAAAGATGTCTTCCTTTGTTTGGCCTTTTGACATGAATCACAGAGTCCATCAGGATGAAATTGAACTTTTGGAAGACCTCTAACTAGGTCCTTCTTCACTAACTCATTAATGTTTCCAAAGTTCAAGTGACACAACTTTTTGTGCCANGTTGCCAAAATTCAAATGACACAGCTTCTTGTGCCAATTCCAGCTTTCCAAAGATGATGTTTTCCCAAGTAAACAAGTTAAGGGACCATCAGAATTGACATCCAATCTAGCTTTAAATAAATTGTTATGTATGGGGCCAATAAGAACTATTTTCCCATTCTTCTTTCTTTTTACTTCACAATGAGTTCCATGAAATTTCACATAATAACCTCTGTCTATCATTTGACTCACACTTAGAAGATTATGTTTGAGTCCTTCAACTAGAGCTACTTTTTCAATGATGACATTTCCAATCACAATGTTGCCATATCCCAGTATTCTTCCTATGTTGACATCTCCATAAGATACTGTTGGGCCAGCTTTCTCCTCAAACTCTGAAAGCAGGGTTTTATTTCCAGTCATATATGCAGAACATCCACTATCAATCACTATAATGTTCTTCATGTTTCCCTGCAATCAGTAAATGCAATTTAATTAGTAAGTTTGGGGACCCAAACTAGTTTGGCCCTTGTGATTAGTCTAATCAAAGAATAATAATTATGATGTCACAAAAATAAAATATGGTCATAAAAATATTTCAGAGTTTAGCATGTAGACATGGATGTTAGGCCCCGGAAGTATCGTAGGAGGGGGGGTTGAATACGATACTCACTAAATTAAAAAATTCTTTCGAATCTTTTGCGGATAAATAATTTAGAGTTCGGTTAGTGGGCTCGTATTCTTGAGGTGAATAGTGTTTACGGAGCTGCTTACTAATTTTCTGTGTTTAGGATTAATCACTTCGGTTCTAGAAAATGAGCAGTAAAATAAACAACACAAGATTCGGAGAATATATCATTTGATAAATATAAACCCTGAGG
>QRFB01014093.1:0-10222 GCA_008931105.1 Oenanthe javanica
TCCTAACAGTGACGATTTATCATCTGAGAGGTCCTCCCTTATATCCAATCTCAAAGTTAGCATATATTTTATTCAAACTAAATGTTGATTTTTGTTTAATGGTTTTGCAGCCTTACGGAGTCACCTTTGAAGAGGATCGATCCATTGTTGAATTCGTACAGTGACTATGAAGACAGTGTGTATGGTAATTGAGACAAATTATTTTTTTTGTTAAGCCAAAATACTGACGTAACTGATTTAGCCTAACTATTGCACATGTCACTGCAGGCCTGGCTTGGAGTTTTCGAGAGCCTTCATTATTTGCTTCTTTGTCTTATGATGGGAGGGTTAGTACTCTAGTGTCATACACCAGTTTCAAGTTGAAAAACAACACATTGAAATATAAAAATGTCATGTTTATTATGAATAGAACTTTTTTCTTAAATTACATTGAAAGTCTGAACTTGTACATAAGTTACATTTGATAATATTATTTCAATACAAATTTAATAAATGCATTAGGTTAGATTTTGTGAAACCACATCCAGGCATAGTTATGCAATTGTCTGTCATAGTTGATTCATTACCTACTTGTGCTACCTGCCTGATGAAGCTTGTTCAGTCAGTAGTCAAATTTATAGTAGACAAGTTGACCTTGGTTTGTAAATCCAATTAATATCTTCTTATACCATAATTCAAACTAGTAAAAGCCAAGAGCAGGCAATTGGAGCAATACTTTGACAAATGTTATGCTTTAATAACGCTGCTTGGTTATATAAAAGTTTGTTTGTCCATGTTCACTATGCATACCAACAGGTGGTTGTGGAATCTATCAAGCCCTATCTCACCAGAAGATGAAATTAAGTGGTATATTGGATGTAAGTTTAAATCATCAATCCCTTTGTTATTCAGTCCTTGTGCTTTTAGTTTCTTTTTTGCTCCACTCTGTGTTACGTTCGCATCTGTTTTTCAGATTTGGTATGTTATTGCAAAGTGGCCTGTGGATTCTCAGGATGCATGTAACACGGGTTAAAATTTTAGGTTGGAAGATATGAATACTGCCTTGATACGATGCAAGTGATGCAACGAACCTTCACCAGCTGAATTTCTCTTTTGGGTGTTGTATTAACCATTCTGTTCAGTTGTAGGAGTGGGTCTTCCATTCTCTTTTTGCAAACGGGATGAAAATTATATTACTCTGAGAAACTATCGACTGTGTTTTCATGTGCTACTGTTGTTCTCTTGTGTTGGACAAATTTACAACTACAAAATTTTCTTTTGTTGGTTTAATATAGTAGAATGGTTTCTGTAATACATTAACACTCCTGACTGTTGGGATACTGTAACCTGCTGAATCTGCCATGACCCCTGCTTGATAGTTGTCTGTGTTGTATATTTCTTATGACCCCCGCTTGATAGTTGTTTGTGTTGGTCTATTTCTTTAACGCCTATTGTGTGCAATGCTGCAAGTTTGTGATTGGAATGCTGTGTAGGATCATAGCAAGGACAAAATATAAGTTAACTTCAATTTTAGGATCCAATTTTTGGCGAAGTACTAGCCTGCTACCTGTTGCCTGTCGGTTGTATGTTACTGCTTTATGTAGGAAGAAGAGAGCAGGGTTCGTGGTGCTGTTTGCTGCAATCAAGAAAAATGAAAATAAATATGTGAGTTGGCGAAAATACATTGTACAACAATTTTGCACTTGCTCGTGAAAATATTAAATATTAGATGAAGCTAGTCTAAAATTTTACAACTAATTAAATTTCTTTTTATATCTAACTTTGTTGCAAGTCATATAATCAAACTTACTTCATATTGACCATCATATTGAGCGTGTGTGATAACCTGATAACTCAGTGGTAAGCATATATCCTGAATTTTATTCTTCCTCACCTTAATATTTATTATAAAATAAGTATTACTTGTTAACTTATCAACTGACAATTATATTAAATTACTCTATATCATAAATAATTAAATTTCTAGAATTAAAATGTTTACTTTATTTCTTCAAAAAAAAATGTTTACTTTATGAAAATTGTGGTTGTATATACAGATTTGCAAAAAAAGAAAAAGAAATAGGGAGAAAAGATAATGAAAATATTGATAATAAAATAAATAAATAAAAATATTAGAATAAATAGAATTATATTTAATATCGATATGTATATATTTTGGGTTTGAAATAAAATTATATTTAATATATATATATATAGTAATTTGGACTAGTGTTATAATAATTAAAATTTTATTTAATATAAATACGTATGTATATATTTTGGGTTTGAAATAAAATTATATTTAATATATATATATACATATAATAATTTGGACTAGTATTATAATAATTAAAATTTTATTTAATATAAATACGTATAGACCGTTTGACTGCTCGATGAAATTTTTAATATTTTCATTTTAATAATATAATATAAAAATTGAAATACATAATAAGCATCACTAAACATAGAAATTTAATAAATTGTATCGAAATACAATCTCATAAGAAACGGAGTTTCTCATACAAGAAAGTTTATTATCTAAACAAAGGACATGCAAAGATGTCTTTGGAAATTTAGACAATAAGACTTTAATTAATGTCTGAAAACATAACACCTGTTAAGCTATTACAGAAAAAAGAAAAAATAATTAGTATCCATCTGAAAAGAAAAAGAAAGATTGAGAACATAAATTTTAAAAAATACATAAATCAATTATTATTTNAAAAAATATATTATTTTTTTAACTGTTTTTGTGATTTTAATAACTTTTAAATTTTTTTATAAAAATATGATTTTGCAACCAATACAATTAGAATCAATCTCAAATACAACTCAATACAACTTTTTTTTGGAAAAAAAATTGAAGTTACTCATTACATTTGAGTTTGATTTTGGTTGCATTCGGTTGTATTGCTTGCAAAACCGTTTTGCAAAAAAATACTTTAAAAATTGTATTTTTACAAAATAAAAAATAAAAAGAATTACCTTGATTAAATAATTATAAAAAGAATTAAAGTAAACTGCAGTATAAAGTCGAAGAAGACGTGCTGGAGGAGATCAAAGAGAGTACGTGAGTGGTTTGACACGAAAACGATGATCGGGATGAACGTCAATATATTATAAGAACATGCACAATACCTTGTTCCTAGCTCCTCAATGTTGTTTGATCCCATGCCTTGACCCAAAACTCAAGGATCGAGTAACCACAATTCAAGGGCGGCCGGTCCCGAACATGTTTAGGGCCTCAGATCTATGCATACTTGTATTGTATTACATTCAATCTGGATTGATTAAAGGTTTAACAAAGTGGTAATCATAGTATAATATCGGGAGCACACGTCATTTAAGGTTTAAGAAATTTAGATTTTACAATATCAACTGTGTGCTTAAAGAAACTACTTTTTTTTTTATGTAAATTGAAGAATTCATTAAAACATCATAATGCAGTCGGGACAAATCCTTCTACCGTCTTGTGAAATAAAAAATGAGCTAAATAAATAGACATTTTGTTTTAAGATCGCTTAACACATAAAATATCCAAATTTTTTAATTTAAAAAGTATTACAATGATATCTCGAATAATCTAACATACACTGGTTGTGAAACTAATAGTATCACAATTGACATTCACCTAAGTATCATCTGTACCTTAATGATCAGAACTATCAGTTACATCAACTGATATTGGAGAAACAAAAACCCCAAAACACGAATAATTTTTTGTTATGAAAGGTGAACTCTTATCATATCCACCACCGTCCCAGATTCGATGTGAGCAAATATCCCAAAACACGAACAATTTTTTGTTATGAAAGATGAGCTATTGTCATAAACACCACAGTTTCAGATTCGATGTGAGTCTTACAGATCTCTCAAAATATCATATAAATCCTTATCAGAAAAACTACTGAAACCCATAACAAGACACGTAAAAACAAAACACACTAACATCCCAAAAAGATGGGCACGACTAATAATCTTGATAATAAGTTACCCAACAACATCTCATCAAAAAAGGATTAGATCTCGATTTTTTTTAAAAAAAACTGGTAAATAGAAGATAGGATGGGAGAGTAAGGGGCTTTTAATCGGTGAAGGGAATGAAGGTCTGGAAAGTGGAGAAGTGACCCTAGATATGGGAGTCGACTCTCAAAACAGGTTTCTCAAACTTTTTTGTTTTCTTTTAATTTTTTTTTGTCAGTAACAACTTTCACATTAATAAATTGTATCGAAATACAATCTCATAAGAAACGGAGTTTCTCATACAAGAAAGTTTATTATCTAAACAAAAGACATGCAAAGATGTCTTTGGAAATTTAGACAATAAGACTTTAATTAATGTCTGAAAACATAACACGTGTTAAGCTATTACAGAAAAAAGAAAAAATAATTAGTATCCGTCTGAAAAGAAAAAGAAAGATTGAGAACATAAATTTTAAAAAATACATAAATCAATTATTATTTCTATAAAATAAAACAAGATAAAATCTAATCAAATGGGATCGTTTTGGTTAAATACTTCATGATAACATGTACGATACCTATCATTTATACCAAATAATACTTTAAAGTTTTACATTCACCAAAAACACATAAGAAGTCATTAATGACACACAAACACCACCTTATATAGTCAACAAACAATCATATATGACACTCCCTTAGATGCACAAAAAACCATCATATATAACACACAACTCGTTAAATAAGGTAAATAACATCTATATAATTAACAAAAAAAATTATCAATCTAAATTTAACATCTTCGATCGAAACAATTAATTGTCATATTTATAAATATTATTAATATTGCCATACAAAATTGAAAAAGAACAATAATTATTGTCTTTTAAAACAGTAACCGACTTTTATTACATATCTNATTATCAATCTAAATTTAACATCTTCGATCGAAACAATTAATTGTCATATTTATAAATATTATCAATATTGCCATTCAAAATTGAAAAAGAACAATAATTATTGTCTTTTAAAACAGTAACCGACTTTTATTACATATCTACAATTAAAAATTGCATTTAAAGAAGATTAAAATATTTCATTCAAAAAAGAAAATAAATGATGATAATTAACTACAATAAATAACATTTATGAAATTTTAAATGCCTTAGATAATATACAAAAACGTTACAACTAAATTACTGAGAATACAAAATAAAGTTAGAAACATGGTAATGATTTCAAAAAAAGTTACTAAAAGAAGTTAAGTCATGACGAAAAATATGTTATAACAAATAGAAATAAACAACTAATTTCTTAAAAAAGCCTGAATAAAATGAACACATTTAAAATATATTTAATACAAATAAATCGAAAGCAAAAGAAAAAAAATTAAAATGACATAAATATTTAAAACAATTAGTAGTTACCAAAATGAAATANCATGGTAATGATTTCAAAAAAAGTTACTAAAAGAAGTTAAGTCATGACGAAAAATATGTTATAACAAATAGAAATAAACAACTAATTCCTTAAAAAAGCCTGAATAAAATGAACACATTTAAAATATATTTAATACAAATAAATCGAAAACAAAAGAAAAAAAATTAAAATGACATAAATATTTAAAACAATTAGTAGTTACCAAAATGAAATAAACAACTAACTTAAATGAGTATTCAAATCTACCCTTACAAAATATTTAAATCGAATGTAAATAATATAAAGATGTAAACAAGCTGCTTTTAAGATAAAATAAAGATCTATAAAGTTCAGGTCCTGTTAATTGCATATAAAGATTCCTAAAGTTAATTTTAGATAAATTATCTAAAGTTACTAGAATTTTAAATATAAAAAATGGAATTATACCATTTATATTATTAAATATAAAGATATTAAAAAATATATAAAATTCGAATATGATCATTAACTCATTAATATTTAATATTTATATTTTTTTGAAGCATTTAATATTTTTATTATTAAAATTAAGACAAAGATTAAGAATTAATATAATTATATGTATTGAAATATGTTATGATATTATTTAGGGCGTAATGGTTCTAAAGTCGACTTTAGGTAATTTTCTAAAGTTAAATATAATACAATTTCAAGGTTATTTTTATAAGTATATGAGGGTGAATATTATTATTATAAAAATGTCATCCAATTTTTATACTCAAAATGTATGTAATTTTAGATAATTTATCAATAGTTAATTTTAAGAATATTTTTCTCTATTATTTAATAGAGTTAATTGTTATGTAAGATATGATTTCAATCCTTAATCTTCTTACACATTCAATGTTTTGAAAATTATTAAAATATTTTATATATGCTTAATTTAATTTAAAATTTCGTTTTCATTTTAAAAAGTTGATCAAATCGTTTCCTAATATGCTACGTAAAGATTGTTGGGGACTGCTCTCTTAGTCTCTCGTAGAAAAGTCAATTAGTTTATCCGTGAAAAGATCTTGGGTTTTGAAATTCTGCTCACTTTGTTTGAACAGAAAAATTATAAAGCAAAATAAACCAAGCCCGTCGTACTCAAAGTCTGAAACTAGGTAGCCCCCGCTCGGGGTTCTGGTGCAATTAGAGTGGTGAGGATAATGTTCAATGCAAATTAGATAGACCCCTAGCCCCTTAAAAGGGGTAGGTGGACGACCAGACGGGTTCAAAAATATAAGTTTCACAATTTTTTTCAGAAAAATAATATATAAATTATATAACCCAAAAATTTTACAATCAGAGACTCGATATTTTAGTATGACAGGAAGTTCGATCAGAAATTTTAGTATTTAAAATTTAGAAAATGAAATTTTAAATTATATTGAATTTATTTATATCATATCTCGAAATTAAGTAAGGAAATTTTCAAATTATACGAATAATTAATAGTATATTGTCATAGATAATATATATTATCTTTAAATATTGTAAAAAAATAATTATTGATTTATTTATTGATATAAAAACCTTAAGAGTTTTCTTTCTAGTGAATTCAAGAATTTTGTTTCTGTGAATTTAAGAATTACCTTGTAGATTTAAAATATTCAAGATTTTCTCGTATAAGAGTTATTTGTTTATATTCTTAATGATTAACATTTGTTTATTTACATTTCTGTTCAACGTCAGTTCTATTTCAAGAATAATTAAATATGTTAAATATTTTTTTATACCCAAACATGAATTATTATGAATAAATGACATTTATTGTGCAATATGTTAACATATTAAGTAATAAAATATTGATAGACGAGTTTTTTTTTAAATTATTAAAAATGAATGATATTTCTAGGACCTTTATAATGAATTTGTACAAGCACAGGAGTTCTTGATTTTAATGTTGGGGATATAAAAGATCAAGATTATAATAATAGTTATAATATAAAAGTTAAAAATTAAGATATTTAGAATACCGATTTTAAAAAATCTAGAAGCAATTTGTAACTAAAAGTAATCAAATGCAATTTTTTAAAATATTTGATCCATTTTAATCTAAAATAATAATAATTAATTATTATAATTAAATTAATTAATTTATATTTATTATATATTGTAATAAATTTTTTGATGATATATAAATTATAATTATTTAAATAATATGTTGATATAAATATGTAGTATAAATATATATATATATATATAAGTTTAATTTTATAGATATTCTTAAATGTAGTACTAATTAGAAAAATGTTNGGTTTAATTTTATAGATATTTTTAAATGTAGTACTAATTAGAAAAATGTTATTAATCTATGTTAATTTGGTACGATGTATATGAAATTTTGAGTTAATCATACGATATTAAGGTTATTTGGCGTNTTGTGAATTTAAGAATTACCTTGTAGATTTAAAATATTCAAGATTTTCTCGTGTAAGAGTTATTTGTTTATATTCTTAATGATTAACATTTGTTTATTTACATTTCTGTTCAACGTCAGTTCTATTTCAAGAATAATTAAATATGTTAAATATTTTTTTATACCCAAACATGAATTATTATGAATAAATGACATTTATTGTGCAATATGTTAACATATTAAGTAATAAAATATTGATAGACGAGTTTTTTTTTAAATTATTAAAAATGAATGATATTTCTAGGACCTTTATAATGAATTTGTACAAGCACAGGAGTTCTTGATTTTAATGTTGGGGATATAAAAGATCAAGATTATAATAATAGTTATAATATAAAAGTTAAAAATTAAGATATTTAGAATACCGATTTTAAAAAATCTAGAAGCAATTTGTAACTAAAAGTAATCAAATGCAATTTTTTAAAATATTTGATCCATTTTAATCTAAAATAATAATAATTAATTATTATAATTAAATTAATTAATTTATATTTATTATATATTGTAATAAATTTTTTGATGATATATAAATTATAATTATTTAAATAATATGTTGATATAAATATGTAGTATAAATATATATATATATATATAAGTTTAATTTTATAGATATTCTTAAATGTAGTACTAATTAGAAAAATGTTATTAATCTACGTTAATTTGGTACGATGTATATGAAATTTTGAGTTAATCATACGATATTAAGGTTATTTGGCGTTCCTTATTTTTTAAAAATAAATATTTATTTTTAAATAAAAGTAAATATTTATCTACCTTTTTATGAAAATATATTTGTAAAAAATAAGGTAAGCCAAACAATTACAATCTTTGAGGTTTTACATAAACTAATTCTTACATCCGTGAGTTAATTTTTAAAATTTGAGTTATATTTTGTATTTTATGTAAATATATTATTATTATTTTTAAAAATATATATTCAGCGATCACACTAATTTACTAAGAAAACTTCACATATAATGACTATAGTGGGGTCTTTAACGAGTTTGCTAAAACATTCAAATTTCAGCTAATTATTTTAGATATAAAAATAATATTTGTATCCCGAATGTTTTATTTTTAGTGAAAATAAAAGCCAATATGTTATTTCTGAAAAAATACGGAAAAAGATAATAAAAAAGTATTTCCTTTTTTAAACACAATATAAAAATATAACTACAATTTGTTGTATAGTTGTACACAACTTGTTAAGCTCTTTCCTTCAATATCAATTTTCAAACAACCCTCATCTTCTTCAACTCCTTCAAAATTTCTCATTCATTCCAGCAACATATACATACACCTATAAATACAAATAATTAATATGATATGATAAACTAAAGCTATATATAGTGATGATGATGATGTTGTTGAAAAATCCACAGAAACTATTGCTGCACATAACGAGAAAGGTCTTGGATCTCGAATGGCGAATCTTCGTGTTAATTCTCTTTACTCTCTCTCTCATTGTTTTTGTTTCTCTCTCTACAACAGTTTCTCTCTCATCTCTCTCTGTTTTCATCACCTTTAACTCCACGACTCGCCATGACTCGTCGCTGGCTCGTCCGTACGAGAATTATGTGGAGTCGTTGAGAAACCGCAGCTTGGAGAGATACAAGGCCGAGTTGGATCGGTCGAGAATCGCTGTGTGTTTAGTCGGTGGTGCGAGGCGGTTCGAACTCACCGGAGAGTCGATAGTGAAGGAGATATTGAAGGTGTATCCGAGCTCTGATCTTTTTTTGCACAGTCCGCTGGATCAGAATTCGTATAAGTTGTCGATATTGAAAAACGCGCCGAGGATCGCTGCGGTGAAGATTTTTAAACCGGAGTTGATTCACGAGACTGAGTCGCAGCTCCGAGTTTTAACTGCATCCAACTCACCTAACGGTATACAGGTATAATGATATGAATCTCCTGTATTTTCGCTGATGTTTTATGCCTGTTAAATTGTGTTTGTTTGCTGTTAGAAAATTAAAAACAAAAAAATTAGTGATATTAGAACATATTATAAAATTAAATAACTTAAATTTAAATTACAAAGGAGTTGCATATTGTTTGGTGCAAAACTGGTAACCAGAAAGCAAACGTAGTGGTAGGAAAGGAAGCATTAGCTGATTATTTTATTTTCGATCTAGTTGATGGAGTGTTTGGCCAATGAGAAGAACACGACGTTTATCTTATGTGTGGTTTTTGTCTATACATTGTAAGGATGATACATTTTCTGCACCAATACATTATCTAGATTTTCTTACTTTTTCATTTTCCTTGTTATTTATTTTTACGGAATTTTTTTCACGGATATCTAATCCGTTTCAAATTACTTGTCCACGTGTTTCACAACTATACTATTTATTCTAAATGAATATATATATATATATATATATATATATATATATATATATATATATATATATAAAAATA
>QRFB01014093.1:10229-24594 GCA_008931105.1 Oenanthe javanica
ATATATATATATATATATATATATATATATATATATATATATATATATCAAAATACTAGTTAAAATATATGTGATCTTAAATGAGAAGATAGATAGTGGTTGCTTGCTCTTGATATTGCAAGAGTAACTATGGGGTCAAGTTATAATGTTGGTAGTGTTGGTCTATTAATTGATTTTGATTACGACATTTTATCCAAATTGGTGGCCATATGAAACTTTTCCATTAATTTAATTTTTGTCACAGAGAAGATGTTAACAGAATCATAAATGTATGAGAAATGCCTACATAAGTACATAGCACGTTTAAAGATTTTATTTTATGCACCCATACATTATTATTTACGCGCGAATGTAAGTGTAGAAATGTAGGTCCAGTCTGGTTAGTACTGATAATGTTGGCAGGTGTTTGTGGCATGCATCCATATGGTAGGTACTCACAGCTCACGCTATGGATATGATTGTTCTGCACTTATTTTTAACTTGTGTAACTCACTGCTATTGTGTTTTACAACTACTCCCTCCGTCCCGGCCAAATGTTTACATTTGGTCCGGGCACGGAGACCAAGGATAGNATTTTTTCACGGATATCTGGTCCGTTTCAAATTACTTGCCCACGCTATGGATATGATTGTTCTGCACTTATTTTTAACTTGTGTAACTCACTGCTATTGTGTTTTACAACTAATATCTTTCAATACAGTTAGTTACACATGGATTTAAAATTGTAAATATATATATTAATGTTATATACTGCAATGAAGAATGTTTGACTCGTGCAGAATCAGGAATATTTTTTGTCTCCTTTTCTTTTGTAATCAATGTCTAAATACTGTTTAAGCAGCATTATTTTAATGATGTATCGATAGCAATAGCAGTAACATACGTTGTTGTGATTTGGTGGCCAAATGACCTAACTCATTTTTGTCTTGGAAATGATTGATTACATTATGTTATAGATTTAATGTTATCTTTGTTTTTTTTTAATCCTGGGACATATGTGTCAATATATTGAGGACCAGATAGAATGATAGTAGAAATTAGAGAAGGATTATCCTTGGTTAAAATGAACTCAGATTAGATCATCGTACCAGCCAAATAAACAAATTGTCATTTAATATTTTCTTCTTTTTTCCCAGGGACTGCTGCAGTACTTTAATCTGGTAGAAGGATGCCTCACCATGATCAAATCATATCAGGCCCAAAACAACTTCACTTATGACTGGATAGTCCGAACCCGAGTTGATGGATACTGGTCCTCTCCATTGAGCCCTGATAATTTCATCAAAACCCGATATGTGGTTCCACCAGGCTCCTNGAGCCCTGACAATTTCATCAAAACCCGATATGTGGTTCCACCAGGCTCCTCCTATGGTGGCATTAATGACCGTTTTGGAGTTGGCGATTTCAACTTGTCCGTCGTTGCTCTTTCGCGCCTCTCTTTAATCCCTCAACTAAACTCCTCTGGATTTTACCAACTCAACTCAGAACAAGCATTCAGGGCTCAGCTCACGACCAAGAAAATCCCCTTCACCTTCAAACGCCTCCCCTTCTGCATTGTCACTGACCGGCGCTATGAATATCCGCCATCACGGTTCGGTGTTCCCGTTGCGGCACTGTCGAGCCATGGACCCCTCAGTGGAGCAAAGTGCAGGCCATGCACGGTGGTTTGTTCTGGGCCTTGCGTGGGGAATGTGATGGATAAGCTTGACAGGGGTTGGAGCTGGACAGAGTGGGCTAATGGTACAATGGATCTCTGTGATGCTAGTGGAGAGTGGGAAACTGGATGGCGGAAATTGTTTGATAACACTGCTGGAAAGAAGTTTGCAGGGGTGAGGAAGAGAGTCGAGGTCTTGAAAGTGAAGGACTGTGTTGCTAACTTCGAAGAGATGAGGCGGCGGGCAGCAATCTGGGAAGCTCCACCGCCTTTGAAGATTTGCGAGTTGGGGTTGAAAACGAATTCATGATATTATACTATAATACAGTTACTTCGGTAACTAACCATACATTGATTTAGGTTTAGCTAAAGGATTGTGGATAGGAAAAAAGGGTGTATTTAAGATTGAGGCAAAATCAGTATAGCAGTGAAATATTTAGTTTTAGTTGTGGAATATAGGAAATCAGTGATGTTATATATGTTAGGGGTGATCATTTTAATAATAATAAAAATCTATTGAAAAGATACTCATCGATCCGACTTATTTAGTAGTTTATGGTTTACAGTAGGTTATTTTGTCGTCTGGGCTAAATAGGAAACCCTATAACTCATTCCTGTTTTAAGTGGAGATCTATTGAAATTTAGAATTTATTAAGATCTGTGCTATACGTTTATATAGGTTTTATCGCATGAGGAGAAATGTTTCAACTTAAATTTCATAGCTTTTTATTATATTGAAATCTTTTAGTAATATAGCATGGAGTGGAATACAATAATTGTCTGCTTAAACATCCTCCTGGAAAATTGTTTGCAATGCATCCCAGGCTTCTTGATGAGTTCGGCAAGGCTCTGACCATTTCAGTTTTGTGAATTAAATATATGCAGTACCGTTTATAAGAGAGACTAGGAGAGAGTATCAGTATTACTATTACATATACGACACATGGTACATGCTTTTGGGCCATATGATTTTAGATAGCTGTTCTGTACACGGTGCCATTTCACATTTTCCCGTACAACTGTGTACGACAAATCATTAAATATGTTATTTTTTTAATTTTCTCTCATATTTATATTACTATCGACAATATTAATTAAAATTTTATTTTAATAGTTAACAACTTTAAAAATTGTTGATGTGATTCTTTTGTCCGAATCAAACGGCCACGTAACCGTAAACGTATTTTATTACGCTTCCTTGAATGACAAGTTGTATTTTCAATTTTGGAAACATCATGTTTTCGCGCATGAACTTTGTTCATTTTGGTCCGTAAATTTTTGATTCTATATATCAATCCTGACTTGATTTTTGTAAGAAGTTGAATTGGGTAAGAAGTTGAGTTGCGCCGCTTTATGGGATTTTTGATAACCGGCCACATTTATAGTATCTGCAGAATTCGTTTCAAGTGAAATAAATGGATATATTCTTTTATCATGTTTCAACTTGACTCCTGTATGAAATAATTAATAGTGAACCAAAATGTTAATAATATGAAACTCCGCTGACATATATATCTGTTCACGAATTTAAACAAATTATATATCATATCATGTCATTTAAAACAAAAAATTTAAATTAATTTTTAGATACCTAATATTACTCTTAAAAAAATTGAAACCCGCCTAATCTTTAGTGTGTGTGTGTGTGTATATATATATGTATGTATATATTAAAAATTTTGTACTACAAAAATAAACAAATAAACAATTGCATAAATAGAGAATGTAGAATATGCAGAGGGGTCAATAATTGCTAAATTAATGTACATACATATTAGATGCATGCGGAGCGAGGAATAATTTTGCATGTCTTGCGAGCAAGTTCAACAATATCTTAAAATGTTGTCATAAATTAAAAGTTATAGCACTTTGGATAAATGAGTACTCCAACAATGTCCTAGTGATGCCCTAAAACACTAGGATAACAATCACATGCCTTGTTAATAGGGGAGCACTACACATGTTTCATTTTATTTTTATCAATAAAATATTCACTTATTTCTTTTTTTTTATACTTCTTTTCCCTACTTTTATCTTTTCAATTATAAATGTAATTCAAATATACTATTATTTTAATAATATGGCATGATAATAAAGTAATTTGTTGGAGTTGATATATGTATATAGTGTCCAAAATCATTAAAATATTATATTTTATTATATTTATAAAATATTGTTGGATTTGTTCTCGGGGGCCTACGCTATCTTCAAGACCCATAAGGACATCAGGGAAGGGTTGAATAATCATCGACTTCCGGGAAAGGGTAGAAGAATGAGACCTATTATGGGCTTCTTCCTCTGGCCAAGCCACTACTTGCGTGTGTGTAATTAATAGCAGTTTGGGCGGGTTAGTGAGGTAAGCATCTAAAAGTAGTGATAAAATATCACAGACCGGTCACACAACTAAAACAACATAAGAATTCCCCCGGAACTGAGAAACTCGTAATCAGAAAGTGAATCAAGAGAACTACAATTTTGTTTAGACATGAAACCTTGGTGTAGAAAGACTGGTTGCTGAAACTAGGAGTCGGGTCTTGAGGTCAGCCAAATCACTATCTTCTTTTCTTGAATGAATAGATCAGGGCAACGCAACAGCATTGTTCGCCACCATCCTTTTCGGAGGTTGGAGGAGGTTAATCAACAGGGAAATCAGTTCGTAACACCCATAATGCTAGGTTTTGAAAAAGACTTTTCATGTCATTTTGATTCTAGTGATGTTGTTCCCATGAATGTCACACACATATTTTGGGGATAAGCAATCGGTACGGGAGAGCAGCTACAGTTATTTTAGGAGGAGAGTCAAAAGGCAAAGCAAAACTATCCCGACTTATATTATAACTCAATCCCGACCTTCAAATTATAACCCACTCCTCGAATTCGCTTCAATTTACGTCCCTATCAAAAATTTAAATGTGTAATAATATATATAAACTATATTTATCATTAATATTTTATTTAATATACATATAAGTATATAATTTTTTGAATAAGTAGCCTTATAACCTTATATTTTATAAGCATTTCTAAGAAATATTTGAATAAGAACTTGGCATGACAGGAGATAATTTTCAAATTTTTTATAAAATCTCCCCCAACCGTTCCCGTAAAATATCCTCGAATCCCCGGTAAAAATATTTTGTACGTATGTGTTGAAATTTTATATTAAAAAATCGAAAAATATAATTTTATTGTAATGTTAAGTTAGTACAAATTAATATGTAACAAGCAGTTATACTAAGACAATATATAATTTGAAATATAAGCAAATTATTAAATTTCAAGAAAGAAAAGTAATTATGAGCATTTTGTAATTTTAATCCCATGGAATACAAATAAACGAGTGGTAGAACTGGAATTGTCAAGTTGATATAAAATGAAGGCATAGAGGATTATCGTCCGACCCTAGTGGTCAGAACAAGCTGATCCACTCTTCATTTACACCATGCACGTGAAGAAAGTGAGAAACTGAGAAACACAATGTATTCTGCTAAAGAAGCAAATCCAGGGTACGCGGTCGGGGCACCCCCGGCACCACCTGGGTCCGCCCTGATTGTAGCCAGGTCTGGTACTCTGGTGTTGTATATGAGTTACATAGCAAACCAGTTGTCATCAACTGAACTGACGAAGCCAAACTAATAATAAATAAAAAAAAGAAATGTTAAATTTTTAATTTTAAAAATAATTTATAGACCAAAATCTATACTCTTTATTAATAAGCAAAACCCCTTTTCGGGTGACAAATTTGATATGGTTTCACCTTTAGTCCTATTTATATTTAAATTATATTTATTCACAATTTTTTTTATTTATTTTCACTCTACAATTTTACTTATATTTAAGCTCTATTTAATTTTAACTTTTTATATTATTTCAATATTTTTTTAGTTTTAGTTTTTAAATTTTTTTATTCCAATACTTTTTAAATTATATTTTTTTAAATTTATTTTGATAGAGACTGATTTTCAAACAAAATTTATATAAACTTACGTGTGCAAAACCCAACTAATTACAATCCAACTATCACACTAATTTATATATAATTTATAATAATTTTAATAACATTCTATCATATTTCAAACTCTTTTCAATGGTATTAGGACTACTACGTTATACAAAATTACTAATTTTTAATATTAACATATATTTTATTATTTATAATTTCTGATTCTACCCTATAATTCTATCGATGCTTAAATTTTAATTGATTTTAATTTTTTATGTCAATATTTTTAAAACATGTTTTTTAATAAAATTAAAATTCAACTAATAATTATTTTTTTATTAATTTATAATAACTAACATTAATAAGCAAAATCCTTTTTCGGGAGACAAATGGTTTGGTTTCACCACTTAGTCCTATTTATATTTAAATTCTATTTATTCACAATTTTTTTTATTTACTCTACAATTTTACCTATATTTAAACTCTATTTAATTTTAAATTTTTTATATTATTTCAACATTTTTTTTAGTTTTAATTTTTTATTTGTTTTTATTTCAATACTTTTTAAATTATATTTTTTAAAATTAATTTTGATAGAGATTGATTTTCAAACAAAATTTATATAAACTTGCGTGTGCAAAAACCAACTAATTACAATCCAACTATCACACTAATTTATATATACTTTATAATAATTTTAATAACATTCCATTATATTTCAAACTCTTTTCAATTGTATTAGAACTATTAGGTGATACAAAATTACTAATTTTTAATATTAACATGTATCTTATTATTTATAATTTCTCATTCTACCCTATAATTCTATCCATGTTTAAATTTTAATTGATTTTAATTTTTTTTATATCCACTATATTATATTAATATTTTTAAAAAGTATTTTTTAATAAAATTAAAATTCAACTAATAATTATTTTTTATTAATTTATAACTAACAAAATATTTTTATATAATTTGATTATCAGACTTTTTTTTACTTAAATTTACCCGTGTAAATATGAAATAATTAAAATCATACTATCATATTAATTTATGTCAGAACCTTAAGGGGTCGTTTAGTTAATAACTTATGAATATCAGGTATCCATTCCAAATTCATACTATTTGTGGTTTAAAATTTTTAATTTTAAAACTCATGTCTCAAACCCATGAGATATGAGTTTCTGAAATCTTATGAGAGCTGAGTATGAGGTGGGGTATGAGTAATTAAATAAAAAGTTTATTTTTGTCTTTATTTATAAAATTATATGTTAAATTTTAAAATAAAAAATTTATAATGATGTTGTTTAATATTTAATAAATAATAGTGATTTATTTTTCATATAACTACATATATTTTTTTGTTTATTAAAAAATAAATTAAATTAATAGATTCATTCCACAATTTAACCAAAAACATGATATTAGGGATACTACCTCATCCAACCAAACAACCCCTAATGGTACTCTCTCAACGAAATTCGGTTTCATTTGTGAAATCACTTTTCTTATTTAAATTTTATTTGTTTTCGCCACTACAGTCTTATCCCTGTTTAAATTCTTTTGATTTCAATATTTATTTTTTATATTTTTGTTATATTTTAATTATATTCTTTAAACTTAATTTTTAATAAAAATAAAATATAACTATCACTGTTTTTGAATAATTTATAATTTTAAAAACATATTTTTACATAGCTTGCATATGAAATTTTTAATTTAAATGTACCCGTACAAATATGAATTAATTAGAATTACCCCCATTGCAATAATTTGTATATACCTTTTATCGAGATTTTCTTTTAGGGTAAAATATCAAATTTGATTTTATCTTTGTAGTTCTAATCATGTGAAATAACTATTTGATTTCGTAACAAGAGTCATATACATCGTTTTTTATTTTTATTATATTATATTCATGCTTTTTAAATTTAATTTAAAATAAATTAAAAGCACATAGATAATTCTAATAAAATTTCATTATATATCAAAGTTCTTAATTATATCACTAATATAAAAGTACCAAATTTTAGTATTAACGCCCCATTCTTTATTATTTGTAATTTATGATTTATGATTTTAACATATAATAATATCTATTTTTAAATTTCATTCGATTTTAATATTTATTTTTTGTTTCTATTATATTATATCAATATTTTTTAAAATATTTTTAATAAAATCAAAATTTAACTATCAATTCATTTTTCTAATAATTTAAAATAAAAATTAATTTTACATAATTAATTTTATATAAACGTACGGTTCAACTAACTAGAATCACACTATCACATTAATTTATGTATACTTTTAGGGATCGACTGGTTTGTGGTGTTCGGAAATCAATTTAGAGGATGAAAAGTAAAATAATGGAAATGAGAAAGTGGATTAAATTTTATTATGTATATCTCTATAAAATTACATGTAAATTTATATTACAAAAAATATGTGATTATCTTCTTTGATATTTAATGAGTTTTTTATTTAATTAAAAAAATATTAAATTCATTATATTTATTCCAATACTGAATCAAACAAAATACCCGTGTTTAATGTCATCTTAACCCATTTTATTCAACTTGATATCGTTAATAAACTAAAAAATACAGACATTTGTGGGTTCAATGTGAAAGTTGTTATGGATTAAATTTTAAGAAAATTTTAAAAGCAAAAATGAATCTTTGTGAATAATATGGATATCATTTGAAAATGAGTAGATATAGCTTAATAAGAATTTAATTAGCATACTGATTTATACTATTTATTTATAAAATAATTATAAATTTAATATAAGTTATTTAAACTTATGTTATGGGATTATATACATTGTACCATTTAAATTTAATTATTTAACCATATTAATTTAAAATTTTTAATTATCTACACATTATGTATATGTACATTTTCAATGCAAAGGATAGATACACATATTTATAATATTTACTAATAGACTAAACTTTTTAATTATATATGGTATCAAATATAATATAAATCCGATTGGATAGCTTTAAGTGGTAAATGGCTTATCCTTCATGGGTTGTTACTTTTCCAATTTATTTTAAATGATTTGTATATTACAATCCACATATACAATTTTACTAATTATTATCTTAATTTTAAAATCATTGCAAAGGTGATCGTAATATATATAGTCAATATTTTAACTCTATACGTATTACATTTGTAAGGCTATAATTCCAATTATTCAAAAAAAAATATAATATAAATTTAATTATTTTCAAATTTTTCCAATTTGTTTCAAATGATTTGTATATTACAATCAACATATATAATTTCACTAATTATTATCTTAATTTTATATATAGTCAATATTTTAACTATATACATATTACAACTGATTTTTACAAGTTTTAAGATATCATAATGATTTGTTTATGTATATAATAAATTAGCATCCTTATTTCACACATGTGAATTTATCTTTTATATTTTAATCTTACAAGCGTGGGTTCATAAAATTTCTACTATGTTAAAAAATATAAATAAGGAATTAATATAAATTATATTTATTTACATTTAATAAAATTTTATTTAATAATCGAAATTATAAAATTATACATAAAATGAATTTAAAATTATTAAAATAATAAAATATAATAAAATTTTATTAAATAATTTTAACTAAACCCGTTCGCACGGTTATGGGCCAGTATCACCTAATTAGCAAAAATAAAAAAGGCATAAAAATATATGATAACTACACGATCCCACGGGCAAAGCGCATTGCCCCGGATTCATTTTCATTTCCCATAACAAGATTTGTTTCGTTGCTATAGCTGGCAGGGCCGTATTTGAAAAAGCTTCAAACGAAAAAATAGTTGTGCCCAACAAGGGCAACAACACAAAAAATATAAGTAACAGAGCAATACAAAATTATCATTAAATACATATGATTTATTATTTAAAAAAAAAATATTATTCTAACGGTTTTACTAACACAATCATTCACAAGCTTATCATAATCTCTCATAATCAAAAATTGAAAGCATATATTTTTCGATGGATATCATGGATAATCTATTCAATCTATCATGTGACATACTCGAATGAATATAAGACTTGATCAACTTTAATTTTTAATTATTTTTAATTTTTGTATTACTTGCATCTTAAATTATTTATTTTGGTGTTCTTTTAAAATCAATATGTGGCCCTAAAATTTTTTGTGCCTAAATATTTTTAATTTTTTTCCTCCCTTAGATGTATATAAAAAAATGTGTCCGTAAAAAATTACTTTTTTTAGTGTCTCATTTAATAGCATAAAGGCTTGACCCACACCAATTATTTCTAATTTTCTACCTTAAGTTCCGGCGCATTTTTTTGTACATTACTCATATCATGGATCAATGATGCATTGATGCCAATAAATTTCTATGCGATATACTAATAATTTTTTATTCTAGATTTGTGAAGTAGAATGTATATATGCATACAGAAGAGGCAATGCGTGAATATATATACACACAAAAGGTGATTTAAATTTTACTCAGTTGTCATCCTGCAGTAGCATAGGAGGTGCCTGGCTTTTCGTATAGTAAAAGATACAGAAAATATTATAGTAGTCGGTTTTAAACAAAGCGGGAAATGTAGATAGATACTCCGTATTAGATAATGAGGGGATTGCTTGTGTCCAGCTCTAAAGTAAGATTGTATAGGCTGTCATCTTTGTACGTACTGCATCTTGCAGTCACTTCTCTGTCCATGTAAACACCTAGCTACTATAATGAATATGAGGTATCCTATCCTTCTCATTCTTTTTTTTCTAGACAGATTCAGACGTATCCAGAACCTAACTGCTTGTTTGGTTACACACAGAAAGTAAATTATTATAAAAAGTTTTATTTCTTTTCTATAAAAAAAACATGATAAATTTGTTTGGTTGATAATTTTGTACTTTCATTTTGATGGATTTTATTTTCTATTTATGAGGTAGATTTTATATGATACAAGAATCGTAAATTATCAAAGTGGTGGGTAAATGACTTTAATATATAGATATTCTTACCAGCTAAAACTATTACTCATAATTTTAGACAACCTATCATATTTTACTTCGCATTTCAAATACCGACATGAACGACCTCTAAATCAAAAACGTGCTCCCTCATCTCAAATAATAATTATACGTACTTATCATATTTATTATGGTAATTTTATACTATAAAAGGTAAGTTTGAAATAAATTTTACATTAGAAATGACAAAATAAGAGCTAAGTTTGAATATATTTGTATGGAAAATAGAAATATACAATTAATATGGGATAAAAAAATCTCTAAAAGAGCCTAGTATTTTAGGATGGAGGGAGTAACAAATATAGTAAAAATCAGTACAGATTTGCATTTGCTAATTTGATCACGAAAATTCGTTAGAAATTTATACTTAATTTAGATTCTATTTTCAAATAGTCAAACAATTTTGAGTCTGTTAATCTTGAGGTGACCTCAAGGCTCAAGGAGATTATTATTTTTTTAATATAAATTAAAGAATTTTCGAGTTTTTTTTAGCAAAGAAAAGAATGTTATATTTATAAATATGTCACTGAATTCGAAAATGCATGTAAATTTATAAAGACTATTTGAGATCACTAGTGTTACCCTAGATTGGAAGAGAGAGAGCCTTTGCACTAAGCAAAATAACGGTGAGGGTTGTTTGGTACCATTGGTGGTTAGCATTGGATGAACTTATAACGGCCATGTTTGGGAAATCTTATAAGTGACTTATAAGTTAGAAATTACATACAAATTCTAACTTACAGGTAACTTATAAGATAGGCTAAACGGACCCAATGTATGTAGGTAACAATGTCTGTTATTTGAAATGATATTTCAGATGTGTGCAAATGTTTAGATTTGAAAGTCTTGTTTTACTAAATCAAGAGTTATAGAGTTAATTCGGTGTGCTGATATGAAACTTCATCACTTATTTTGGAGGTACTTTGTCCATTCCAGGTTGGTGGACTTCGAAAAGTGGATGCCAGCATTAATCTGTTGCATTACAGATTGTGGCCTAATCTTCCTAAATTTTACCTGGAATTAAAATTGTCAGTATGTATGCTTGCAGAAGTTCGTTTTTCTACATCTCAAAAGTATGCTCTTCTGATAACAATATGACCCATCGTGATCTTTAGTACCTTTATTGGTCTCGGAAACTCCATACAACATTTAAATGATCAAACGTAATATGAGTTTATGTTTGTAAATAAGAATCAAAAAATTGTTTTTTTATTGTATGTGTTCTCTCAGGTAACTCTTTCTCTGTGCTCTACCCTTCCAACATCTAAGTTCCATTTTATTGCAACAAAAGTACATTTGCGTTCTAGCTTTTAGTTCATTTCTAAAGAGCTTAATCTGAATATCTTACCACTAGTTCAATCAGAAGTACGACATTCTGTTTTTCTTTCCAGTTGGTGATTGACTTCTTGAAAAGTTTCTCTAGAATAGGGTTCATAAATATTGTACCTACGTATTCTTATTTTGCAGGGGTAAATCAAACTATCGAGTGGGCTATGCAGTTAAGAGTTGCTTTTTATATTGCTGAAGCTTTAAATCATTGTGGTGCTGAAGGCCGTCCACTCTATCACGACTTAAATGCGTACAGGGTTCTATTTGACGAGGTTTCTTTTCCAGTCTCCTATTTCGAATGTCTAAAAATCAACACACATATTTTCATATGCATGTATATGTGTATGTTTTTTTATTAGTGGTAATGGAAATTTATTAGTGGTATTGACAGAATGGTGATCCAAGGCCATCATGTTTTGGCTTTATGAAAAATAGCAGAGATGGCAAAAGTTATAGCACAAACCTCGCTTATACACCTCCAGAGTATTTAAGAAATGGTAAATTTCCTCCTTCACATTGAATGTTATGTTATTTTAAGGTGACATTACACATTGTTTCCAGTTTTATAACGATACTTTTGGTAGTTGTTTTGTTCTTTTTATATCAATGTTGCTATTCCTAATAATGTATACTCTTTGTTAATTTTGCGACGGATGTGGCTTTTTTGCCAAAGTTGTTAAGACTAAACAGAACATGGAAATATATTTGATCATGAAGGAAGCAGCGGGTAAATGTATAAAATGGATGACATGTCGAACTGTAGTTGTCTTCTGAAGCATTTTTTTAAGTGTATTTTATTACAAAAACAATTATGATGTAGTGCTGCATTTGAGACGAAGAACAAGAGTGTGCCGTAATAGTGGCAACAAGTNGTTCAATAACCAGTTGATACATGCTATTATACTGCTACTATAATTTACTCTTAAGTTTAATCAAAGAATTTTATAGAGAAATTCTTGGTGTTCGACTAATAACTGGGGTAAGGAGATAGTTATCAAAATTTGGAATTCTGTTGCATACTTATGTTAAGATAACCGACAATGATTTTGGTCCTTGCTTGGAAGTCTGTAGATTGGATGGGTAGAAAGGAAGGAGATATCTCTAGGAATCCTCAATGCTTGTCTGATACAATTTTATTTTATTTTTTCTCTCTCAGTTTATTGATGTGGGAACCATGGTTTCACCAACTGTCTTTGCTCGGAGGAGCCTTTGCTACCTACTTTGTTATCAACCTGATGCGGCACTTCGTGATGGAATGCAAGCACAATGTGTATACCCAGATTGGTCTACTGCCTTTTATGTGCGGCAGTTGCACTTACCAAGCTCAATATGCAGAAAGACACAGCTGACATGCTGAATGAGGCTGCTACACTAGAAGAGAAAAAGCAACAGCGAAGATGATTTCAAGGAATCTACTGGGCTTCATTAATATCTTTATACAGTTGTATTAATTTTGTTGGCAAGAAATGCATCACTTAGAGTTTTATCCATATTAATAAACAATGTAGAAGTAAATGTATAATAATACCAAGGGCTGAGTAGAAAAGTGAAGTTTTTCCTGTTGTATTAAAATTACTTCATTCTTTTACTAAATTTGTTCAGTAATCGTTTGCTTTTCAATATGATACGTGTACTTGCACTGTTTTTTTCTTTGACGTGTATACAAGTTTTTTTTTTTTTTTTTAATCATTGTTCGTGAGATTTGATTAATGGGAGATGATCCATGATAACTGTGTGTCATGGATCAGTTTTATACCATACTACTGCACGGCCATTGGATCAGAATCTGGAATCTGGACAGTTATGATTTAAAAGAAAGTAGGAGCAACATTGACTAGTCACTGTTATAAGTTACTTATTTTCAGAAAAAGTACATATATATCAACTTTTTCAGTTTATAAGCTGCTTATAAGTTCAGACAAACGGGACCTTAATCAGCTCCCTTGTTAATCACATCAATGAAAAGGCTCATGGATCCCTTCCCCATCAACACTTCCCTTCTACAGTATGTCAATGTATGTTTGATCTCTGGCCCTTTTTCTATTTTGTTTATGGTAAAATAAAAATTATTCTTATACTAAATTTGTTCAATAATCGTGTGCTTTTCAAAAAAATATTTTTTACTATTATGTTTGACGATTAATTGTCAGCATGTATTCTGTATCAACATATGTNCTATTTTGTTTATGGTAAAATAAAAATTATTCTTATACTAAATTTGTTCAATAATCGTGTGCTTTTCAAAAAAATATTTTTTACTATTATGTTTGACGATTAATTGTCAGCATGTATTCTGTATCAACATATGTGTACACGATTTAATTAATTGCATGTGCTGTGCAGTATGCACTAGGCGGAGTTATGCAACATATAGCTCAGCCTTGCCATCGATGAAAAGGCTCAT
>QRFB01014094.1:7198-24592 GCA_008931105.1 Oenanthe javanica
TATATATATATATCACATTATATTAATGTGAAAGAAACTAAGCATACGTGTTGATGTATACAGTGTGCAAATTAATTTGATTTGAATAAAGGTGATAAAGGTACTGACCTTTTGGTCCTGATCAGCCATAATGCTTCTGGGTTTTGATCACAAAGCTAGGAAGGACTTGAACAAGCAAAGGAAACTTAAAATTATAACGAGGCTGATATATGGTGAGTAATTATTAAGTAAATGTAGTATTTATATATAGCTAAAGAGATATGTATTGTAGTCGTCGTAGAAGAGAAGAAAGAGAATGGGAGAAAACTAGTGTAAGCAAGGGGTCATATTTATAGATGGAGAGGAGAGGAGAGTGAGGGCTTGGCCTCATGCTATATTGATTCTTGTCAATTTCTGTTTAGATTTATGCCTCACGTTATGAAAAATGTTAGGGATCAAACAAAAATTTTAAAAAAAATTCCGAAACGCCACTAGTCTTGTTGTTATTGGTGTTAATAATAATAAATAAGATGAACCCCTTCATTCACGTCAATTAAAATCATTCATTCCAACACATCAATCATGTCATGTCATTTGAGAGATTTTTTTTAGAACATTTTTTGGTTTCCTAGTGTTACTACTCTCACATTATTACTACCCTATATTAATAACCACGCAGTAATTAATATCCCTATGCTATACTTACCTATAATAATATATACTATATATTACGTTCTATTAGCTATTTTTCATATTTTTTAATTAATTAATCTCATGAATAAATCTGTTTGTATAGTGTTAATGTGTGAATTCTTTCCGAATTCAGGACGGAATGTACAGACCAGTTTGCGCCCCTCAACTAATATTAGTGCATGATTAGCTAACAGNATAGTATTTTATAATTGAAGGTTGTGTGACAGGTGGTCCGTCCCATTATTAATTTTTAATTAATATTCAAAAACTTTTATATAAATTATTATCATTACACTTACGAATTACGTATATTTTACACTTTCCAATTCAATTCATAATCATGCAAATATAATTTATCTATTAATATTATAATTCTTACTAATCCTACGTTTCATTTTTCCAATTTTATCCCCAATTCAATAACTTCCTCAACTTTATTAAAGATATTCAAGTAATTTATTAATTCAGGCAATTAATTCAATTATATTACCATATCTCACTTTTTAATGATTGGAACTCACTATCTAATTAATTATAATTTGAATATTAACTAATTATGCTTATATTTGATATTCAAATTTAATATAAACTATTTTAAGAAATGGAATAATAATTTTCTAAATCAATCCATTTTATTTTCTTTATCCTGGTTTTTTTTTGTCAATATCAAAATTTTATTATTAATTTAAATGCATTTGTTTTCTTTTAAAATAAANAATTTTATTATAATTCTGTAAATTTTATTTAAAAATTTCAATATTTTCATAATAAAAAGTTTTAATATAAAAGTTAATACACATATATTTATATATATTTATGTGTTTTGTGTGCGTGTGGTGGTATATTTATGTCAAGTACAACTTATAACCATCAAACCATGCACAGTATCACCTGCAGCATTTTTTTGTAACTAAAGATTATGATCATTTATTCAAAAAAGATAAAGATTACAATGATATTTGATAAGAGTAAATATACAAGTAATTATATAGAAATGATTTTATATCTGTGGGATGATGTACCGTTTACGTGTCAGTCATAAATTGTGAACGNAATTATAATTCTTTCTAAACCTGCATTTCATTTTTCCAATTATATCCTCAATTCAATAACTTCATCTACTTTATTAAGAGTATTCACGTAATTTTTTAATTCAGGCAATTAATTCAATTTTATTACCATATCTCATTATTTAATACACGAAACCCACTATCTAATTAATTATAATTTGAATATTAACTAATTATGCTTATATTTGATATTCAAATTTAATATAAACTATTTTAAGAAATGGAATNCTGCACGTATGAAATCCTTGGGTTTCATCGTCAAATATAAAAGAACGGTGTCGTATTTACTATTGGATCTTTCCAATCTTGTCCTCAGTGTTCGTATTCGGGTAAATGCCCTTTTATTTGTTTATTTATATCCTCGTTAATAACAAATAAAAATCAATTTCTATTATAACAAATTAAATAAACTAATACCAAACTTACATTATATCTGCTATAAATAAACTAATACTCTTTTATTTATAAATATAAGTATGGTTAGTAGGAGTCACGCAGCTTCTTTTGCATCATTGTAAGTAGTTACTGCACATTATGTGCATATTGGATACATGATCAAGAAAGATGGTACGTAGTTACTACTAGTATATAGTTAATTAGGGGTAACGTTATGGACTAATTAAACTTGATTATCTTAAGAAGATTTGGTGTCAAGTCAGTAACCAATTTTCAGCGCTATAATTGTGTACGTCCATTCCACGTTTGCAGAATGAGACAGACGCTGATTCACCTTTTTAATATTATCAATTGCTAAAAAGTAAAGATATAGTATTTTATAATTGAAGGTTGTGTGACAGGTGGTCCGTCCCATTATTAATTTTTAATTAATATTCAAAAACTTTTATATAAATTATTATTATTACACTTACGAATTACGTATATTTTACACTTTCCAATTCAATTCATAATCATGCAAATATAATTTATCTATTAATATTATAATTCTTACTAATCCTACGTTTCATTTTTCCAATTTTATCCCCAATTCAATAACTTCCTCAACTTTATTAAAGATATTCAAGTAATTTATTAATTCAGGCAATTAATTCAATTATATTACCATATCTCACTTTTTAATGATTGGAACTCACTATCTAATTAATTATAATTTGAATATTAACTAATTATGCTTATATTTGATATTCAAATTTAATATAAACTATTTTAAGAAATGGAATAATAATTTTCTAAATCAATCCATTTTATTTTCTTTATTATGGGTTTTTTTGTCAATATCAAACTTTTATTATTATTTTAAATACATTTTTTTCCTTTTAAAATAAAAGTGCAAAAGATATCTTTTCACAAATTTTTCTATTTTCTTTATCTTGGATTTTTTATTTGTCGATATCAAAATTTTATTATTAATTTAAATCCATTTTATTTTTTTCAAAATAAAAGTGCAGAAAATAATTATTCAGACAATTAATTTAAATTTATTAATATCATAATTCCTACTAATCCTACATTTCTTTTTTTCAATTATATCCTCAATTCAATAACTCTCTCTACTTTATTAAGGGTATTCAAGTAATTTTTTAATTCAAGCAATTAATTCAATTTTCTATTAATAATAAAATTTAATTAAATTTTAGACAAATAACTATTATATATATATATATATGAATTTAGCAAATAAATATTATTATTAAATTTTATACAAATAATTCAAGTTTGAATTAATAATTTAAAAGAAGTTAAAATTTTGTATTAAATTTTACGGATTCGGAAGTCCTATCTTATTTTTTATTTTATTAAATTAAAACAAATAACTATTATTTATTTATATATATATATGAATTTTAAAAATATATTTAATAATATCATTCAAGCAACTGATGAGATTTATATATATTAAATCAATATCCTAAAAATTGAAAATTAAATCATTAATTAAAATTTAAAAAAAATTATTTTATCGTAAAATAATTATTTAATTGTAATTAATAAGATATCTTATAACAATTAATTAATTAAACATGTGGGATGAAAGTGTGAATGTCACCTTTGATGAAACCAATTAATGAGATATTTTATTGCATTATCTTTATCATTGATCACAAAGTTATTGATGAAAGTGTGAATGTCACCTTTGATGAAACCAAGTTTCCTGGTGTTGAAGGCAATCAAGAATTAGAATCCTTAGTCTTTGATAATCAAGGCTATTTGGAAGATGTTGATGATAAAGAATCATCAAGAGTTGAACACACAATTTCTGGTCTAACTAAGGTTCCTAATCAATCTGAAGAGAATGAAGGAACTGTTCAAACAACAGATTACTCTGAGAATATTCCCATGATAGTGGACTTGAAGAAATTGATGCTGTCAACAGTGCAAGAGCAAAGGAGGCTGTCAATCAACAGAATGCAGAAGATTCTGGAGATTCTAGAAGAGAAACTAAGTGGAACAGGGATCACACAAATGATTTAATTATTGGTGATCCAGGAACATGAGTAAAGACTAGAAGAAATGTGACCAATGAATGCATGTACTCCTGCTTCCTGTATCAAATTGAGCCTAAAACTCTAGATGAAACCATTCTTGATCCAGATTAGATTAATGCAATGCAAGAAGAACTTAACCAGTTTGAAAGAAGCTGTGTTTGGAAACTGGTGCCAAGACCAAAGAATAAGTCTGTAATTGGCACTAAGTGGCTCTTCAGAAACAAGATGGATGATAGTGGAGTTGTCACTAGAAACAAAGCAATGCCGGTAGCAAAATGTTACTATCAACATGAGGGAATTGATTATGATGAAACATTTGACCCTGTTGCCAGACTTGAAGCAATAAGAATCTTCTTAGCTTTTGTTGCATTCAACAACTTCAAGGTCTTTCAATGGATGTAAAAAGTGCTTTCCTAAATTGAGAACTAGAAGAAGAAGTTTATGTTGAACAACCCTTAGGCTTTGAGGATCCAAAGATGCAAAACTTTGTGTACAGGCTACTCAAAGCATTGTATGGTCTAAAGCAACCCCAAGGGCCTGGTATGACACCATTTCCAAGTTTTTCCTTGATAATAATTTCACAAGAGGGATTGTGGATAAAACCCTGTTCTACAAAAAACATGGAAAGGATATCATACTAGTCCAAATCTTTGTGGATGATATCATTTTTGGCTCAACAAATAAAGAACTGTGCAAAGAATTTTCTGAGTTAATGCAGAACAAATATGAGATGAGTATGATGGGTGAATTAATATTCTTTCTTGGACTTCATGTCTATCAAAAGAAAGATGGAATATTCATTTGCCAAACTAAATATGTCAAAGATCTTTTGAAGAGATTTGATATGGAAGACTCATCACCTGCAAAGACTCCAATCTCAACAGCAACTCAACTAGACAAGAATTCAAAAGGAAAGAAGGTGGATAATAAGATGTATAAAGGAATGATTGGCTCTCTCATCTATCTAACTGCTAGTAAGCCTGACATCATGTTTGCTACAGGTCTGTGTGCGATTTCAGTCTGATCCAAAAGAGTCACATTTGATGCAGTTAAAAATATCTTTAGATACTTGAGAGGCACTCAAGATTTAGGTCTTTGGTATCCTAAAGAATCTAGTTTTGACTTAATTGGCTACTCAGATTCAGACTATGTTGTATGTAGAATTGATAGAAAAAGTACAGCAGAAAGCTGTTAGTTTCTGGGAGAAAGATTGGTTTCATGGTTTAGCAAGAAGCATCACTCTGTGTCTAATTCAACTGCTGAGGCTGAATACATTGCAGCTGGTATTTGTTGTGCTCAGTTACTTTGGATGAGGAATCAATTATTGGACTATGGTTTGGCATTGCAAGGGATCCCTATTTTCTGTGACAACACTTGTTAGGAATTATGAGATTTGATGATAACAAATTGCTTAGAATTACAATAAAGATTTAAATTTCATTATAATTGGTCAATGGATATATGACTTATAAATATCCATTGACTAGGAAACCAATTATCAGTTGAAACTTGTTACTGAACTGATAAATTGGATTGTAACATTTGATTCATGTTTGCTTATCAATTGATGGTGATATGTCGATGGATGCTGTGAAGTAGTCGACTGATGTTTATTGACTTCAATTTATAGCTTCTCAACAGATGTGAAGAATGGCTGATCAACTGTAAATATTCTAAGTCGGAATTATCACAAATGAAATGATCAACAGATATTGAAGTCAATGGCTATGAGAACTGTTCGATGGATAAAGGTCAACTAAAAGTCAAATCGATAGATCTCCATCAACGAATAAAGGCATCAAGACAATCAATGGATAAAGGACCATCAATGGATAAGGAGTCGATGGATAACCTAATTATCCATCGATACATCAATTGATCGATGGATAACATATCCATCGATGGATAAGCAAAGGAGGATCAACTGATAAGCTTTACAACAATTATCAGTTGATCAAGATTTCCCAAATTAGTTAAAGACAAAAGAAATGGGAACTTTGCAGAAACTGAATCAATGGAAGACAGTCATGTCAGGATTGTGAAGACTTTCAAGGCAACACAGCNAAAGGCATCAAGACAATCAATGGATAAAGGACCATCAATGGATAAGGAGTCGATGGATAACCTAATTATCCATCGATACATCAATTGATCGATGGATAACATATCCATCGATGGATAAGCAAAGGAGGATCAACTGATAAGCTTTACAACAATTATCAGTTGATCAAGATTTCCCAAATTAGTTAAAGACAAAAGAAATGGGAACTTTGCAGAAACTGAATCAATGGAAGACAGTCATGTCAGGATTGTGAAGACTTTCAAGGTAACACAGTCTTCAAGGAAAAGATCAAGACAAAGATTTTTCTAGAATAAAATAAATGCAAAGAAGACTGTGAAAAGTAGCTACAATCTATTTTAGTGAATACATTGTAAAATGTAATTTTTAATTTGCATTTTATCAGTCGATAGAAAAATAGATGTAGAATGTGAAATGCTATATATAGTCTTAGCAGTTCATTGTAACAAAGTGTAAGATAGAACAAAAACAAGAAAAGCATAGAAAAGCTAGAATTCATTGTATTTCTTTTCCTTGTTCAATTTCATATCTTGTAAGCAGGTTGGTAATGTTTACCAAGGTTAATTGAAAACAAAATAACACTAGTGGAAAAACCAATCCAATAGTAATTTTTAAATTGCTTTGTTTTATTTTCAAAATATTAGTCTGCAATCCATAGTTTAAATAGTTTTCTTCACTATATATTTCCAAACACTAAATCTATCAAAATACAAACTTGAATCCGCAAGAATTCCTTAAAATTCTTAATTTTGTATTCAACTCCCCCTTCTACAAACTTCTTGTACTTAAGGAAAATAACAACACCAGTGCAATAGCCATTTCTGAAAATCATGTTCAACACTCCAAGACTAAGCACATTGACATCAGACATTACTTCATTAGAGAGCATGTGGAGAAAGGCACAATCAAGTTAATCTATGTGTCCATAGAGAAACAACTTGCAGACATTTTCACCAAACCATTGGATGAAAAGACACTCAACAGGTTGGTGAGTGAATTGGGTATGTTAAATTTATCCTGTTAATATATTTCTGTAGGAAGTCGATTTAGTGATCAAAAATATTAATTAACTGAAATTCACTATGAATTAATGGCCTGTCAAGGTGTTTTGATTTCTCATCACAGTGGGAATACATGATGAAATTTTACTGAGAGGTTAACTAATTTATTTTTAGTGATTTATCTCATATGGTGTCAATAAAAAGTACTGTCAAGTGTCTTGACAGTATATTTTATCTATGTTGTCATATTGTGATAAGTTAATGTCAATCACTTAAAGGAGTCTTGACAACATAGTATGCGAGACTGAAACTTACTGTCAGTATTCATTGATAGTATAGTTTTCAAAAATCCCCACATAACATACTATCAATGATTAAATTAGGGTTATTGGTTATCTATTTATTCTCCAACCATTTATATTACTGTCAAGTGTGTTTGTGATTTCTAGCGCAGGAGTTACTGTCAAAAGGGAATGGATTGAGCATACAACTGTCAATTTAATCGATTAAAATTCCTTCTTGACAGTTTCTTTTTCATATAATATAAATACAAACATTAAAATCACTCACACTCTTTACTTCTTCTGAAAACTCTTCTACTCTCAAAAGCTCTAAAACTTCTACTCTCTCTTCAATCTAGCTCGTTTCATTCTCTTCTCTAGCCAAATTTCTTAATCCTTAACCTTTCTGAAATCATGTCTGGACCTCAAATAGTTTATACTCTTGCACAAACCAACTTCACCACCATGGCTACGGTGGGTGAAGCCGGAGAAGCCTTTAAGCCATTTATTGGATTCTTGAACAACTCTTTCATGTCATATGCATTACTGGAGAGCCCACTATTAGAAATTCCAAGATTATCTCTGCTACATGTGAGGGGGAGCAGGACGTAAGCATCATAACCTTCCAAATCAACAACACCTCCTACACCATTGAATCAACCCACATCAATGTTGCTCTTCACGTTGAAGCTGGGGAAGGTTCGCAATTCCAGAAGCCTGCTAGTAAAGTTCAGCTAGCCAAATTCTTCAAGATGATCAGGTATACTGGACCCAAGACAAGCCCAACCTCAGATGAATGGTATCCATCAGGGGGAATGGATAGGAAGTACTTTATCAAAGAGTAGAGCATGATAATGGATGCTGTCATTCGAGCCATGTCTAGCAAAACCAGCGGCTGGAATGAAGTCCCGGCCTTCATCAGGAAGATTGTGCACTCCATGGTGCATAAATCGATATTGGAAAGATCCTGATGTCTCTCTTCAAGCTGGTGCTAGGCAAAAAGGAAAGTAGAAGGTCGGTAATATAATATCCTAGATTCTTTATGCTTATTATTAATTATGTTGTAGGCATAATTAATTTAGATAGTATACAATGTATGGAGTCCCCTACTTTAAAGAAAAATACTCACTCCATACTTTCCAGCAAACCCCTCAATTCTGAGTTGGGTCTGTTTATTACTGATCACATGAGGTATATAATAAACTCACTGAATTTAAGAATTCTGGGAGATTTTTCTGTCTTTTCTTTGAGTGATGAGAATGGAGTTGACCTCTCTATTCCTAACTCACACTCACAACCCTTCAAATCTGTTAGAGCCTTCAGACAATCTAGGGTTGTTAGCCAAGAGTCTGTGTCCTCTCAACAGGATCAGGTTTCTACAAAGAAGAGAATCTCAACCTCTAGGTTAGACACAGTAACTAAAGTTGTTGAGGGAGTAACTGCACATAGTGCAGCAAATAAAGATGGAACTGTCAATGAACCCACAGAGGGTCCTGGTGTGCCTAAGAGCAAGAAGGCAAGGACATCAACCTCTATCACACAGTCTGTGTCCTCTCAAAAGGACACATAACTTAATAGGGAAAATAGCTCATTTCTAGGTGTCTCCTCTCAACAGGGGGCACCTATTGAACTTGGCCAATCTCCTATGGCACCTTGTACAGAATCTGTACCCCATGTTGAATTCACTTAACATGAGCCTCTACATGTAGATACACACACTTTTATTTTTGAGCACAGGGAGGAATCCTCATTTCAATATGATACAACTCATTTTGATTTGGGGGAGCAGCCTACCATGGAGTCTCTCTTTGGCAGTACACAAGAACCTTTCACTCAAAGGGTGGAAGACACTGTCACTCCATTGGACAGGATGTTGTCACAGCCTTTGTTGTTGTTAATGTCACAGTTACTGTCAGCACTCCTCTTGACAGTAACTTTGAAGCTGAAGATGTTGTCAACTCTCCTCATCCTAACAGTAACTCTCCTGAATCAGCAGCTCCTCAAGTCGGTGATTCAACTCTTATCTCCTTCATCCTAAAGGTAGCATCCATATCTAAAGTGCAAGGTGTACTTGCTCAGTCCCTTGCACCTGGGGTGAGTGAGGGAGTGAAAAAGAACAAGACAAAAAGAAAAGAGAGAAATGAGCTTAAAAAATTAGAGAGGCAGGGAAAGACCCTAGCAAAATGAGAGGGCCTTGAGCATGGCATAATATAAAAGAGAACACCAAAAAATCTAGGGCAGTAGGCCATGAGAATGAGAGTGTGAGGAATGATGAGATCATCCATAAAAAACCAGAGTGTGTGAGCACCCCAACAGCCCCTGGTTCTAAACAAGCTGATAGAAAGTTGAAATTCCTTTCAAGGAAAGTTTCAAAATTATCTTAACAGGCGAAAACTGTGGGGAGGAATCAAGTCAAGCTGGTAGCCAAGATGGAGCAGTTTATTGTTGGCTTTCAGGCTGTCTTTGATCAATTGAAGGAGATGAAGACTCAATTGACAATCCCTGCAGCTGCCAACTCAACTAAGGGCGAGAAGGTTGGTGATGGTGATGTGTTTGTGGCTGAGAAGGTTGTGAAAGTGAGCAGGAGTGATAAAGAGACTCAAGATGTCCAATGTGGCTACTGAGATGGCTGAGAAGCTTGGAGGAGATAAGGTGGAGAAAGGTATTGTGATCAGGGAGGGTGTTGTGAAGGCCCATGTTCATGTAGCTGGGAAAGGAAATGAGAAGATATTCAAGGATGATGTTGATGACTTTATTGTTAAAGAAAAGGAAGATTTAAATGATGAAGAAACATCTCTGTTAATGGTGGAAAAAATGAGAACAACAGAGTGTTTCAAGATGCCAACTTCAATGATAGGATCAATGCACTAAGAAACTCTTCCAATATAGATCAACAGTTAGAGCAGCTGTCATGGTTTCTAAGAGCAACAAATTGGTGATCTTTGTTAGGACTGAAGGAGGTTTCATTTGGTACATCAGCATGGGATACTTGAGTAGACAAGAGATTGCAGTAATTTAAGCCATAAAGCTAAAAATCAAGACAGACCAGTCCTGGCTCAATGAAAACCTGAAGAGAATTCTGCAGAGAATGGTAGTTGAAAAGCTGCCTAAAATTACTTTCAATCCTCTATGTATCATGTTCAGCAGTTCAACAGATGGAAAATATAGGTCAATGAACTTGGACAGAATTAGTTTGTGTAGACCTAGATCTGTAAAGGAGACTTTCAATTACTTTAATCAACTGCCAAGAACTGAAGATAGAAGTGGAGTGATAAGGGTGTTGGCTGAGGAATTAAGGAGGCTAGAAGAGATGAAATCAAGGAAGACTGTGAAGAAGAGTCAGGGAAGAAGAAATGTAGATAATGATGATGAAAAGCCTGAGGATGGTGCAGGTAGTTATAAGTCCAACAACAACAATAATGGATCAGCATGGACCTCTGGAACTGGGAATAAGGATGGAGAAGATGATAAGATAGTTGGTGAGATTGAAGGAAGGTTTATGAAGGTAGTGATACTAGGTTTTGAAGCAGATAAACAGGATGTTGTCAGGAGAAATAAGGAGGAGGCTGCTATCAAGAAGTCTGAACCTGCTGTCAAGCATGTGTTGACAGTAACTTCAAAGTCACTGTCAAAAGAAGTGAGGGAAGAGTTATTGTCAAAGAAAATCTCTTTATCTAAAAAATACAAGAAGGCAAGGGCTGAGAAACCGAAACCACATTCAAGCAGGAAGCCAAGTAAAAGGATTTGGAAGCTGACAATTGAAGTGCTTCATGAAGATTGTCTGGATATCAAGAGACCTACAATCAACAACCTAGCTCAATCAAAGGCAGAAAAATTAGTAAAGGTGAATGTTGAATGGTCTGAGGTCAACTCTCTAAGTAAGATAATTTTTCTCTACTCAACCAGCTATTTCTTGATCAAGAAGATGCTATTAATCATCTATGGGATAGATATAAGAATCCAAGTCTTGAGAGGGATGCTGATCAAAAAATTTCTGGACTTAATGGATACTCTCAAACCTCACCCCTTGGACTTTACTGAGAAGAAGAACCTGAGACAGTTGTATACTCTGATGAGGTGATGTTTGTAAATGAAGATGGAATCAATGAGTTCTGGAGTATGGATTCCTTTCAAGAAAAGAATGTGGAACTACTGGTAAAGATGGTGGAGCAGTTGGAAGAGTATCCATACCCTGAGGAGAAAACCTTCATTCCAAATGTTCAGAGAATCATTCAAGCTAAGAAAAAGAAGGAATTTGAAAGAAAGGTTGAGTATGAGAAGACTCAACAATGGCTTCTCAGAAATCCTGACAGGATAATCTTCTACAACAGTGGTGGATCTGGAGAAGAGATCACTTTTGACCAATTGAGGATTCTAGCTGGGAAGGAACCACAAATCACAGAACTCATCAAGAAACAACTCCTCAATATTACAAATTTTGAGGTGTTTGATCTCAAGAAGAAAGCTCTAGAAACCTATGATTTGAAGGAGAAAAAGAAGAAGGTGGAGGAAGAGAAGAGAATCAAGGTTGCAGATGATGTTGAAGCCATAAAGAAGGAGATAGAAAAAATCAACAAAAGAATCAAAGAAGCTGAGATTGATTTAAAGTGTGCCAAACTTAATGATCAATTCTTCAGAAAAGCTGATTATATATCTCATGTCTTTAAAAATCCACTCAGAATCATCATTGACATCATTGTAGTCAAGGTTGAAGATTTTGGAGTACTCAACACTGCAAACCTCAGAAGAATTTTCAGATTTACCATAGGATCTCTTCTAGAAGTTGAAAGAAATCCGAGCACAGAAGCTGGAAAAATAATTGATGCTAGATCTAATGAAGATGATGAAGTAGATAACCTGAGGGTAAAGCAAATATACACATCTTCCAAAGACAGGTTTCTTTCTGATGAATTTGGAGTCCAATTTATATGCATCTCCAAAGGACCTATGGAAGCTTATTACCCCTTTCAAGACCTGAAGAACCTTTCTCATACAATGGTGAAGCTGGTTCTTGACTGTGTGTCTAATCATGCCAAGACAATAGAAGAAAAGAGGGCCCTGAGGTCTTTGGAGTTGTTATATGAAAGGAAGAAACCAAAAGGAAGCTCAAGCTCAAAATGAAGATCAGCTCTGTCTAGAGGAGCCTAGTTGAGGAAATTAATTTGTTGTATTTGTACTTGTAACTTTTCTGTATACATTTCTTGTACAAACACTTCAAGTTATGTTCGTTGAGTTTGCATCTGCAATTAGCTTTTAATTTATCCTTATTTTACATAAAAACAAATTGGGGGAGAATGTTAGGGATTGTGGTGTAATCAACTAATGTACTTAGTTTAAGTTTAGTTAGCTAAGTAAAATAAACTGTCATGTAATCATTGATGGTATAGTTAATAGTCACTTGTAAACAGTACAATTAAAAGTATTAGTTAAGTGATAGTACATTTGAAAGTTAATGTCTTGTATAAAAAATAAAAATGAGTCATGTAGTAGAAGTTCACTAAGTGTTCATGCACAACATGATTTAAAACTCAGACAACAAGTTTTGAAGTACTCAAGCATATGTCAGTACATTGCAAGTGACAGCACAATTAGAACAACTGACAACAACTATTCCATTGACAGTAAACTTGACGAAGAATGAAGATTTGAAGACAGCAAGTTTCACTGACAGCAAAGTTGGCGGAGTAGTTGACAGCAACTTTGGCGGAGTAGTTGACAACAGCTTTGGAAGACAGTATGTTTCATAGACTATCAAATTGACAGCAAAGTATGCGGAGCCAAAGATACTGTCACCAAAGGGAAGCTAAAGGTTGATAGTAAATTTTTAGTGAACCTGACAGTCTGTTTCAGGTAGCAGACTAGATAGTGAAAATACAAGGAATAATTTTGACATTACTATATAGTCTGTCAAGTCTACTACTGCAACTTGGGAGAATTCAAGCAAAAGGTAAAGCGTGCTTAAAGAGTCAAAGATTTCTGCACATCTCAAAGTTGTTTTATCTGCAAATGGAATGAAGACAAATTTGAATGGAAAAAGTAAAGTTTATATTTCAAGCTTTGTCCTAGGAACAAGGGAAAGTACACTTGTAAGTGGGATATGTGTTTCAGTATAAATACACATATCTCACAAGTACTTTTAGTGAAGCAACTGAGCTATAATTTTCTCAAGTATGGAAACATTAGCAAATTCATTGTTATTGTATCTATCGAAGCTGGAATTATTTTCCAGACAGTTGTAGCGAAACAAAAATTAATAAAATTAATTTTTGAAGTTTAAACACTTTGTCATTTTGTCTGCTTAGTTTAGTTGCATCCCTGATTTATTAATTATTATTCTTGTGATTGTTAGCAAGAATCTTTAATAATTAAGAGAGTTGCATTCAAACCCCCCCCCCTTCTGCAACACTCATCTTGATTAACACAAGATATGTTAGGAATAATTGTATTTGATGATGTGCATAATATTATAATAGAGGTTAACATGTAATTGTGTAGAATTTGAAGTAAATATAGACTCTATATGTTGTAATTTGGTATATATCAGAAGAGTTTATACAATTTATAAAAAAATGATTTTGTTCTTTGAATAATAAGTTGATCTGCTAATATATTATCGGGAGTTTAACGATCAGGGTATATGAAGACTATTAAGGGGTCGTTTGGTTCATAGAGTGATATGAGATTGGAATCAGGAATCGGGTTAAGGTGGTATGTGGATGAAGTATCATTCCTGATATCACGTGTTTAGTTGAATGGTGAAATGAATTTATTAATTTAATATATTTTTTAATAAATAAAAAAATATGTGCAGTTAATATGAAAAATTATTCACTATTATTTATTAAATATTCAACACCATTATTATAAAAAATTTAGTTTAAAAATTAATATGTAATTTTATAAATAAAGATAAAAGTCGTAAAGTTTTGATTTGATTCATCGTACCTCCATCGCATACCCACATTCCCTCTATAGTATCAGAAACTCATACCATACCTTATGGGTTTGAGGTATGGGTTTTAAAATTAAAAAATTTAAACTAAACATCATGTATGGGTTTAGAATGAACGAAACGCATACCTGATGCTTAGAAGTCCCTAACCAAATGACCCCGAAAATCTGTAGTATGCAGAATTGGAGAATGTTTATTTAGTCATGACAAGTCATGGAAATAAGGTCCAATCAGTTATACAAAGATGGAAAATATATGGAAGAATGAGAAAATTACTTATCTAATATCAATTTTTAGTTTTAATTAATAATTTAAAATAAGATAAAATTTTGTATTAAATTTCACGTATTTGGAAGTCCTACCTTATTTTTTATTTTATTAAATTTTAGACAAATAACTATTATATATATATATATATATATATAAATTTTAAAAATATATTTAATGATATCATTCATGCAACTGATGAGATTTATTTATATTAAATCAACTTCCTAAAAATTTAAAATCAAACCATTAATTAAAATTAATAAATTAATTTATTGTAAAATAATTAAAATAATTAATTAATTGTAATTAATGAGATATCTTATAACAATTAATTAATTAATTAAAATAATTAATCAACTCATTAATTAATATGATATTAAACAATCAACTAATATCTATATATTGACCAATTCGTTTACATGTATACTTATATCATTAGTATAAATTTATTTAAAAATTTGGTAATGATTATAAAATTGTAATCATATATTATTAAAAAATCTAATTTTTGAACATGTGGGTTGATTTAACAGAAAAAGAAATACTTTTAATAATTTAATAAGATTTATGATATTAAACCATTAATTAATATGATATTAAACAATCAACTAATATCTATGTATCGACCAATTCGTTTACATGTATACTTATACAATTAATATATATATGTATCTAAAAATATTTGAAAATTTGGTAATGATTATAAATTTGTAATCATATTTTATTAAAAAAATCTAATTCTTGAACATGTGGGTTGATTTAACAGAAAAAGAAATACTTTTAATGATTTAATAAGATTTATGAAACTGTTAATAAGATCAATTCTTATTAATTAACTTATTTTTTCTTTGATTAAACCAGTTTTTAAATAATTTTTATTGAAAATGATTTAAACTTAATTTCAGATTAATAATAATAGTATGCTGCGTGTTTAATAACCGACTAAACACTCATAAAATAAATATAGGTTTGCAATTTTATTTAATAAAAGATAGTATATATTTATATAATATTAAAATTTAAATAAAATAATAAAACACAATTTTGATGCAATTTTAATGCACACGCGAAGCTGACAAAAAAATTCTAGTATCATATAAATCTTTGTAATATGTACCGTATATTCTTAAAGCTTGATTTATTCTAAGAGTTACATAGCAATCAGCGGAATATGTAGTTAATCTGTCACTGCAGATTTCGTATATATAATACCTAAGGTCATGCAGTGTTCGGGTGAAATTGTAATAAATTCCTCCGTAATTGAATGTGCATGTTAGGCAAAAACAAACTATTTTGTAGCCTATCGTATTCTATTTATTTTAGTTGCTAAACATGAATAAAATTCATAAGTTTAAAACATGATCAACTGTCTAGGCAATTACCTGGGAACAGACACCAATGCACAGACGGACAATTGCATGTGTAATATTTTAGTAAAAACAACAATGTAAGCTAATCATCCCGCACACCGGTGTCTCAACTGGTTGAAACTCGGACCTTTGGGGCTTACTGAAGTCTCAAATTCGATTCCAACTGAGCGTATGAAAATAAGCGGGCTGACCCAATGTAAGCTAATCAAAACTTTCCCCGGTACATCTATATATTTACACACAAATAATATTAAATTGACTCTTATAGCCAGTACCATACATTTAAGTGGTTCATAATTCATATCAATCATTGAGAAACTTCATACATATATTCCTGTAGACCTGTAGTGTGTGTGTGGCTAGCTTGAAGCCGTAATGAACTACTTCCCACATTTTATAGGTGTATTTCTTCTCTCCACGTGTACAAGTTAATTCATTAGTACATTATTATATATTATGCTCCTTTTAGAATGAGCCTCAAAATATGTATATCCAGGTTCAGGAATTAAATTATAACTCCAATTTTACATAGAAGTGAGTTAAAAGTTTTTTTGGCAACTAATTTAGCCGCTAAACATGCTCAATTTAGGAATTAATGCACACATTGACCCGCTTAGGTGATTTTGAGTTGAATTATTTTGAATTGACGGAAGTCACGGAACACAACCTATTTAAATGCAATTTACTCTAAATTTATTGTTGCATTTTAAATTTGAACATGCATATTTTGTTTAAATAAAAAAACAAATTGTTCCATTTTGAAGTGGGCAAGCTATTTGTATATGTAAGCCCCGTTAATAGTGATGAATCTCCTTTATTTATTAGTGAATAAAAATCTACTTTTCCCTCGAGAAAATAAAATAAAATAGAAGCCCACTTTTCCCTAACAAAAAAAAAAACCCACTTTATCAGAAGGAAAAACAAGGCGCCCCTAATGTAGGGATTGTAGTAAGATACAAGAATTTGGCTGGAGAAATATGGAGCAGATTAATGGATGAGGATGGCTTTAATTAACTGATGTTGCATGCTGATATGTATATAGGTAGGCATTTACAGTAAAAATTATAGAAATTATTTACAGTCATAAACCAACAAAAGCATTTTAAACACAAGGAAAAGCTCATGAACTTGACCTCTGACAACCGAAGATTCTTAAAAAAACCGAATAGAAGATGTAAAAATGACGAGTTCAATACATGACATGTTGCCGAGAACTATAAGCTGTCTTTTGCCTATATTCAATCTTCACTACTA